>WBNM01043389.1:2808-42276 GCA_013399055.1 Ramphastos sulfuratus | reverse complement strand
AAACCACGCCTTTCTGCACTGACTCTGCACTGGGAGCAGCACCCCATTCATGGCTCATTAACTCGGAATCACAGCAACCACGTGTTTGCAGCTTGTACCAGCAGTTCAGCAGCAGCAACCCAGTTCTTCGCTCCTTCCCTCTGACTGGAATATTTTGCATTTTACCCTGGAATCATTATCATGGGTTTTGGAAGCATCTTTGTACAGGAAATACTCAGGGGCCAAAGCATCATGAGTACATATGCTAGAGTTAATGCTAGGACTCCATAAGCATAGTTAGAATTTTTACTGTTTTTGCATTCCTATTTTCCAAGTTCTGATTGTTTAAACTGTTCCATTCTGTATTTAAAAATACTTTTTGTGCAACTACTTCCTGTTGACTGAAAATCCAAAGAATCTCAGGGAACTTTCCCAATTTTTTTAATATTAATACAAAATAATATATTGAAATTGCCATTCATAATTCATAATAATTATTAATTTCAACAACAGAATGCAAGCATTTTAATGCTATCAGTTTAATTGAATCACGATGCTTGTAGCATGAATGCTGATGACCTGAAAGATTCATCCAGCCTGACATTTCAACACAAATTGTAACAGTAAAGCACTCACAATGTCACAGTAATACTGTTGTAACTGGATATTTCCAGTAGAGCTTTGCAAGGCTAAATGAAAGATTTTTCACTTGGTTAAAAGTGTAATTTTACAAGGCAATTTTCCATGTTATCTTTGCAGCACTGACTTTTCAGGCTGTTGACCTCTGCCAATGCTATACAGCAGCACTGACTAAAAACATTCTGTAGGGACAATGTAGATGAGTTATAGTAGATGGAGAGCAGAAGGGTGCAACAGAAGAATACCTGAGAATGCTTGGAGACCCAGTGACGCAAGACATTTAGGACGCGATTTGTGGCTGCTCTGCGTATGATGAACTCTTTGTCACACATGCGTTCAGAATTGTTAAACCCTGTGTGGAAAAAGCACATTAAAGTTAAAGGAGGAGGCAAAAATTCAAACACAATAGGAGTGATTTTGACAAACTGAAAGCTCATAGAACATTTATGTGTCAAAGAAGGAAAGGCATCTATATGGAATTTAAATATCACCATTTAGACTGCTGAAATTCTGCAAGAACAGTACGATACAGCCTTGCCCATCATAACTAACACAGGCACCTCCTTAGGTCAGCATTCAGTTTTAGAAAGATGAAGAATATTTGCCCGTATCATTAACATAAAAAAAAAAAAAAAAACCAGTAAAAAGCCAAGACCAGGCCAAAAATTGACAGGACTTGTAACTGAGGCTATAAAAGGAAAGTGAGTATGATTTACAAAGGGGAAAGATGTAAATATCAGAAGTCATAATGAAATAGAGGAACATAAGTAGTTTAAACATAGAGGAGAAGGTCAATACAAGAAATGTTCCTTTGCAAGAACAGCACTGTACTAGTCAACAGAGACTGCTCAAATAAGCTGCTTTGTTTTTGTACAGGGGTGACAAGTAAATGGGAAAGTATACAGAAAACACATTTACAACCCCAGTTTCCTGAAAATAGAGATTTGCCAACTGTGTGATTTCCCCATACTTCTTGGTAAGGACATGTGGGTTGGTTTGGGGTTTTCTTTTTTTTTTTTTTTTGTTTGCTTGTTTGTTTGGGTTTTGGTCAGCAATGATTATTTCTAAAGAAATAGTTTTAAAATAAATGATAAGTTTCTTCCTCCATTCTTGTTACTGCATCTTTCCTTTCTCATTATGCCTCTATTATGAATACCATTTGTAAGCTAAAATAATGATTACATTGGTCTCATAATAATAAAATTATTACTGAGCCTCCATTAAAACAAAAACAAAAACAAACAAACAACATAGTAATTCTGAAGATACACTTGAGAAGTTTATATTTTTCTAGGTTTCTGTTAGATTTGCCACATTCCATTTCACTCAGTACAGAGTCATGGGAACATCCTTCTGTCAGTACTTTACTATTTTTTGACATAAAAGCTATTCTAAAGCCCATCTATTATTACAAATAGCAAAGACAGATTAGACTTCTGTTTATACTGTGATAGACATTTTTGGGGTATTCTTAGATGCCAGCGATAGTTTTGCTCTGTTTTTATTAAACACAACCCAGAAAATCCATTTTTTGGGGGTATTTTTGCACAGATACCCAGGAAGAGAAAAGCTTAGCTGCAGCTTCACATCTTTTCAACCCCCAAATATAATTTCTATGCTTGTATTTCATTGAATTTTTTAGAACCATGGCATATTACACTGTAGTTGATATCTAAGATCCAATATTAAAGAAAGTTTCCTACTAAAACATCTTCAGGTGTTTCATTGTTGCAAATAGAAAAGTAAACAAAATCTCCGAGTCTTTACTCTGTAAAAGGTAACACAAGCAACATTTTGTGTGTTAATTTTCTGTGCCTTTCATAGTTAACCTCTTGCAGAAGCAATTAGGCATAAACATTATAAACTGTTCAATTAGCCATTTAATTGCAGCAATGAAAGCAGCAATGAAAGCAGCAATGAAAATTATATATTAAAGCAGTGGTGTCTTTATCAAAGTAGCATTAAGGAAAAGGACTTTCAGTAAGCTAGAAGGAAAGCAGAAAGATGCCTACAGAGACAGTTTCCAGTTCACTGGAAGAAGAATAAAAGGGGCAAGAAAGAAAAAAGGAAAATCTCCGGAGATCACTCAGCAAATTTGATCAATTTTTAAGCAGTAATTAGCTCATTGCAGAGAATAAGCAACATCTTCACTCAGGTCCGCACTGTCAGTACTTATTGTCTATGTCTCAAAACTATAAATGGAGATTTCCAGATCTACTAAAACAAAAAAAGCACTTAGGTGAACATAGATGTAGAAGCGAATTTAACTCCAAGTGGGTGATTCATTGTACATCTTCACGTACAAGACTTCAAATAAGTAACTAAATCAGCAATTTTTTTTTCCCCTCAAAACTGGAAATCATTGAACTCCATTCTGACTTTGTTTTTAAATACTGTATAACTCAGAAATCCAGGATATGTTTCTGTTTATCTTTACAAACCATTTATAATTTATTGTCCTTTATAGAAACAAACAACCAAACAAATTTCCCAAAGTCCTCATGTTAACATTCACTGTATGAGACTTAACTCTGCAAGTTGATTTTGAAGAAAATGATGTCTGTGACACTTTCTTGTGGAAACAGAAGGGAATGGAAGACACATTAGTCGTTGCACACTGGCTTAATGTCCTTCCATTTAGATGCCTGGCTTTACCTAAAGGTTTTTCCAGACAACTTGTTTTGAGTAACAACAGACCTTAGGTTGGCTCCAGATTCAGCAGCTTTGACTCAGCTCAGCAGATTTAGACCTTAAGCCAGAGTCAGTTATGCTACAGAGTAACATGTGGAGTCCTTTGACCTTTCAAGGCAATTGAGGCTGCAGCAGAACAAAGCTACTGGCACATAGTGTTCAGAAAGAAGCCTGTTCCTGTTGATCTTCTGCAATCTGTCATTCTATTTCCAGGAAAATGCTTCTGCACTGAACACAGGAGGAACATGAAGCATTTCAAGAAAAGGGATTGATTATATTCCTACTTCAAAAAGTGGTGACAATGTTCTGAACAGTGACAATAGATTTGCACTAAAACAAGAAGGAAGATGAAGAACTCTCTTTCACAAAGACAGAATCACATAATCGCAGAATGCTAAGTTCTGGAAGGCATCCATGGGAATCATCTGGTTCAAACCACCCTGCTAAAGCAGGAGTGGCTTCTGTAAGAAGCTGGTAGAAGCTTCCCCTATGTCAAATAAAGCCAGTGCCAGCTCTCTCCAAGATGGATCTGCTACTGACCAAGGCCAAGCACATCAGGGATGGTAGAAATGCCTCAGGGATAACTTACTGAAGAAGGGGGTAAAAACCCCAGCACAACTTCAGCCAAAGAAATTTGAGAATCTTTGAGTGAAACGACTCTGCAGACATCAAGTTCAGTAAAGAAAGAAGGACATGCTCTTGCCTGTGCTGTTCCTCTGCAGCCTGTGGAGGTCAACAGTGAAGCATCCACCTGCTGGCCATGGAGGAACCAAGCCAGAGCAGATGGATGCCCAAAGGAGATTGTGACCCCATGGGAAGTCCAAACTGGGCTAGGCTTCTAGCAGAACATATGACTCCGGAGTAGGCTCCATGTTGAAGCGGTTCACTCTGTATAGACTACACCCCATGGCAGAGACACACATTGGGGTAGTTTGTGATGAACTGACTGCAATCCTAATGCCCTGTTCTCCTGTGCCACTGCAGGAAGCAGGCAGAGAAATTGGGATAGAAGTTGAGCACAGGAAAAAGGGAGGGGTTGGCGAGAAAATGTTCTAAGATTTGCTTTTATTTCTCATTACCCTACTCTGATTTGATTGGTAACAAGTTTAACTAATTTTGCGAAGTCGAGTCTATTTAGCTCATGATGGTAATTGGTAAGTGATATCTATTTATCCTTCTATCAACCCAAGAGCCTTTCAGGTTTTTTCTCTTCCCCATCCTTCTGAGGAGGGGAAGTGATAAAGCAGCTTTGGTGAGCACCTGGGATCCAGCTAAGATCAAGCCATGATAATCACCATCATCATGGTGTTCAGCACAGTGACAGCATTTCAGCTCTGAACTGACTTGTAACTAAAGCAGGAATTAAGATTATCAATATGTAATAGACATGGCTACCATCTACATCATTAAAATGTCTATCAGGCAGGGATTAATTAGATTAGTCTCAAAATTGAAAGTTATTTAATTAATGCTACTATTTATAAGATGGTCTTAAGAGGATTTTTATATATGATTTTTTCATTAAAATTGTGACAACGGCAACTATTTTTTTTTATCCATTCACTTATATATCAGAAGACTATATAAATGTACAGTTAAATGTAGGTAACAGCAAATCTGTTCAAATCTAATGTGTCAGGTCCCTTCCAGTCAGGATAGCAAGAGCTAAAATTCTCACCATTTAAAGCACCAGAAACACCATTCCTGATACTAAAGAAATTATGTCATGTTATAAAGCTAAATATAAGTTAGTGAGTTTTAATGAAAAAGCAATAGAAATCCCAGTAGTTTACAGTTACTCAACAGATCTTTTCATTAACCAAAGCAAGTAAGAGAAAAGGTACTCAAGAACATTCAAATCACACAGTCTTGCATAACTCATTTAAAACCTACAGTTTCAACTGCAAGCAAGTGGGATCTGCAAGCATTGTTATTTTTGGGTCTTCTAACTTTTAAAGAAAAGATCTAAACAAAACACTAAAACAAACCAAATAACTTATTGTCAAAGCTGCATTGATACAGAAGCAGAAACAGGTAAAACCAAGTCCTTGGCTAGCATTGGTTTTGCTCCTTGTAACTTTCAGAGCCACATGAACTCTGGCACAGAAACTGTAAAGCAGTTTAAGATCTGGTTAGAATATCACAGAAAATGTCTAAGGAGGTATCAGTGAACTTTCATAGTGCCATCTGTGTTTTCTGCACTTTTCACAGTGCAAATTCCTTCTAATACACCATCTTTACTTCTGTTTATTTCCTCTTCTCTTTGACTGCCTAATCCTCTTCCTAATGTAAGTTCAAATAAAACCCTGAGCCACCATGAGAACTCCAAATATTCCATATACATGGCCCTCTATGCATTTCTCAGAGCTCATTATACAACCATATCTAGTTCTCTACATTCATGTCACCACTTACAGATAACCCATGTGTCTACTGCTGTCTGCTGCAAATGGTAACGCAAATCCTCCAATTCTGTCTACTTTTGCAATGGCCGATGGTGGTGCTAGCTTGGCTGGAACTCCAAGCTATCTTTTTTACTGGGAAAAAAAAACAAAACCAAAAAACAAAAAATGAGAGGCAGTCGGAACCTTATTGGACCACACATGACCTGCTCCACCGATCTGTATATAAGTGTGGGACTGGAACTGCACTAAATGGCTCTTCCCTCCTCCAGGCTTTCACTCTTTTCAGCCACGGTCTGGAGTTCACAGAGACTGGTCTTAGGAGTAAAGGCTGAAGCAAAGAAGATATTTAGCAACTCTGCCTTCTCTGCTTCCTCAGTTATCAGGACTGCCACCTCATTTGACAGTGGGCCCATACTTTCTGTATTCTTGCTTTTACTACTGATATATTTGAAGAAGCTGTTCTCTTTTACTTCCTTTGCCAGTTTTAGTTCTAAGAGGGCTTTGGCCTTCCTTGTTGCCTTCCTACGTGCCCTGACAACTACTCTCTAGCTCTCCCAAATGACAAGTCCCTTCTTCCATGAACTGTAATTTTTTTCTTCCATGAGATTTCCTTCAGATAATCTTTAAGTATTGCTGCATTGAATCTATTACTCTTCTTTTACTTTTCCCACCTTCTTTTGTGCTGGGAACAGGTTTCACATGTCCCCTAGCATAAGATCATTCCTATCCATGCCTTGTACTCAGAGGCACTCTTAGTCATGTAGGCTACAAATCTAGGTGGGTGGAATGATTAACAAAATATAATTACAGAATTACAGAATAATTTATATAGGAAAAGACCTTTAATAACATTCAATCAACTGTAAACCTAGCATGTCCAAGTTCACCACTAAATCATTTCCCTAAGTGTCGCTTCTACATGTCTTTTAAATATATACAGGGATCATGACTCCATCACTTACTTCCCTGAGTGGCCTATTCCAGTGCTTGACAACCCTTTCAGTGAAAGATTTTTTCCAAATATCCAATATAAACCACCCCCATTGAAACTTGAGGCTATCTCCTCTTATTACTCATTACTACGAAGAGGATACTGATGTCCACCTCATACAACCTTCTTTCAGGTAATTCTAGACAGTGAGAAAATCTCCCCTCAGCCTCTTTTTTTCTAAGCTAAACAATCCCAGTTCCCTCAACCTTTCCTCCTAAGAATTGTACTCCACATCCCTCACCAGCATTGCTGCCCTTCTCAGGACCCCCTCCAGCACCTTGATATCCTTGTAGTAAGGGGCCCAAAAGACCCAGTACTCAATGTGTGGCCTCACCAGTGCCAAGTACAATGGGACAATCACTTCCTTAATTCTACCGGAAACACCGTTTCTAATACAGGCCAGGATGTTGTTTGCCTTTGTACCCATCTGGGCACAGATTGGCTCATATTCAGGCATCTTTGACCAATGCTCACAGGTCTTTTCGGGCTGGGCTACTCTTCCCCAGCCTCAGTTGAGGGATAATTACACACATTACACTTAATTCGGTAGGAAAGCAGACATGATTTCTTCTAAATTAATCATCACTGTCATGAAAAACAGGAGAGAGGTGAAGAGCTCTGTCTAGGAGCATGCTGACCTTGGCAACATTTTAATTAGCATTCTGGATGAAACCACCCACATCCAGACCACACGGTGAAATAAACTGAAACACTCCACTGTGAATGTCTGTCTCCTGAAGGAAGCAATCTTTCTGTATGAGAAATATCAGCAATATTTCTAATCATTAATCATCTTAGTGGGCAGCTGCTTCAGGGAGAGCTACTTTTGAGTAATGTTTTCTCCCAGTATCTGTTGAGATTAATGTATACTGTTTCCACAAATAGTTTCTTCACATAACAGTGATGCAGAACTTTTACCACAGGCTGTCAAACACATGAACCTACCAGCATTTCTTATTTCAGTGAATTACTTCTTTCAATATAATGTATTCACTCTATTCATATACTTGTCTTGAGATTACATTATGCAAAATGCAGATTCACCATCAGATGTTATAATGTTCACTATAATAAAACCTAATATTTTTACAGCCTCCAGTATCACCAAAAATTTTTTTTTCTTCAAAAAGGTGCTGAATAACGTGAATCTTGACCTCTGCAGGCAAAATCAGATTAAATTATGACAATACTCTACACACAGGTAATTCTTCTTATGCCAAAACCTAAAGCACTTTTCACCAGTAGATATCATTATCTATTCCATTCGTAAATTAAAAAGCCATAGGTAATCAATGCCTGCATATAGGATGTGTCAGTGTTGGAACTGCTGCACTCATGACCAGATTCAGAGATTCAATCATACATCCGTGTGAGACAGAACAGATCCTTTCCTCAAAAGCTATGAAGAAGTCCCTATAGAAAAATCCTATCCTGTTTTTCCTTGTTCTACTGAACAAATCTGACTCTATCAGTAATTTACATTATTTCCTCTTTAAAGTCCACCTCACTCAAGAGAAACATTTGTATTGTGTTAAATTCTGCACTATATATGTTAGAGAAATTAAATTATGCACATTCACTTTTCTATTTCACTTCAGATGTCCAAAAATTCTCATTTTAGTTTCAGTAACTGCATTCTCTGCATTGTGTTTTTCTGCACTAATGTGGCAGTACATAATTCCTGACCACAGTAATTAATTTGTCAAAATGTTTAATGTCATGTCTATTTTTAGGGTTTATTTAAAAAAAAAAAAATCACCTCTGTTTACAAGACTTAGGAGTAAGTCCTTTGAAGTTATAAAGAGTGACTTCAATAAGTTTCTGGCATCTTAGCAAAAAAAATTGTATGTTAGTTTCACTGAAATATTCTGGAACAATGCACTGAAGCTGCATTAGCACCTAACATAGGAGAAAATTGCACTCTGGTCTTTAAGGAGATCACAGGAAACCCTCCCAGAGTCCCAGTGACATGCAAGGGGAATGCTCATGGCACATAAGATGGATGACGAATAATGAAAAAAATGTGTCAAATGTAGTTCTATGTCTTGTGAGAGTTTTTTTTCCTTCTTCTGATAAATATGCTCATGAGTTGTCTACCAGTTTCATGATTCAGCCTGACTCCAATCCTGAGAGCTTAGGCTGGCAAACATCAGTATCACTTTCTGACCTGGATAAAGAATAAATACAAACCTCAGGCTCGGAGCAGAGCAGTTTTCATCCACAGATTAGATCTGGAAAAGCCTCTCCAATATTTACACCATGAAAGAAAAGCCTTTCCAATACATATGTTGCACAAACCCCATAATTCTAAATAGTTTTCCCCGACATACCTGAAAACATTTGGATGACTGTTTAGAGATACTCACTTTTATTGGTCAGACATTCTCAGGCAAGTAACTGGGTTGCATGAATTTGCACAGAAATGTGAGTAGCCTGATATTAATAAGAAAACTGCCAATGACTCTCCTTTTAATTTTTTTAATTGTGATTTGAGGTTGTCATACATTAGCCATGTGAAGAATGGCAGGCCTGGTAAAGGAGACCATGTTAACTGAGATGTAAAGAAGCACAAAGACAGCAAACTCCACTCCCACTCACTGCATACACAAGAGCATATTTGATCAATAATATATTTAATAAAAACTAAACTACTATCAAATGTGCATATTCATATTTATAATGGAGGAGGCCATACAAGCAATCTGAGGCTTGAAAGTAGGAGCCATCAAGTCCAGCCATGATCACTGGGCTACCTAAGTTTAAGAAAGGGCCTTGCTAAAGTGTTCATTATGTCAAAATTTGAGTTTGTTTCACAAAGGGTTATGACCTCGTATGGTATCAGAAGAAGCAGCTGTTAAGAAGCAGAAGAAATCAAGTGTCCAATGCATGTCTGGCTTTTAAGTTCACTTTCACTGGTCCTTGGGACATATGAAATATTTTTTTTTCTAAGAAGTATGCCACTGAAAATCCCTGTTATAACCACCTACGTCAGAAATAATTCCAAGTATGTATTTGATTCTTCTGCCTAAAGCCTCCAACACAATCTAACTATCAAATCAAGTCAAGGGATTATAGTCTTAGTAAGGTAAATCCCATGGATTCACATGCACCAGCTGATGTACAGTGGTGTAACACAGATAGAGCTGTAGTGATTGTGTTTAATTTCTGAAAAATATTTAAGGGAAAAGTTGGTAAACTATTTTAAAATTACTCTTGTTTTAAAAAGCCTTTTTCTAATCAGAGACATCCAAAGAACACCACATTGAAACAAAGTAGTTATGTCAATCTTATGCTGTAGACTTGAACTAAATCCAAAAGTCTAAAAATATACCAGTCTAGTGAAATAATTGCAGTTTAAAGTATTGGGCGGGGGAAAAAAAAAAAAAAAAGTGACCAAAGAATATGCTTAAATTATTTCAAGTGCTAATAATATTAAAGTTGCTCTAGAATTACAGCAACCGGTGGCTTTGTATAGTTAAAATATGAGTGTCACAAAGAATTGGAATATTCCTTAAAAATGAAAGAACTGTTCAAATTTGAAAATTTGTCCCTTGAAAAACAGGTCTACTGCTATGGATGTAACTGGTGTGCATGCATTGGATTTCTTTTTTTTTTTTAAAGGGAAATATTCTCTCAGAAGACCTCATCAGAGTCTCACAGTTGAAAGCAAATCACTAAAGACTGGTAAACACTGAGAACACGTTTTTAGTTGCAAGCTACACAACTGGTTATTAAAAATCCACAAGATAAAAAGCATAAAAGAGTCCTCTTTTTTTTTTTTCATCAGAATTCATCAGAAACACAAAATTGCATTTTTATTTGGGGCATTTTGTGATAAACACATGGGTTCAGAGAATGTGCATGCATTAACATTAGCATATGTTGTAATAATGCAGGTAATGAGTACCTGGGGCTTTAGACTTCTGCACTTTGTAGAATGCATTTTCCACAACTCTAAGCAGCAGTAACTCTATTACTAGTGAAAAACATCATATTCTTTTCTTCTTTCAGCCACAGTAAAGACAGCCAACAAGGAGTTGATGTTATCACCAAAACCTAATGCTAGACTTTTGTCTACTGACTGCAGCTTCAAAATCAGATTTGTGTGTGTGTGCATGAATCTACAAACTCCTCATTCAATTTTGCTAGAGAAGTCTTCAGCGAAACTATCCAAATCTTGTGTCTTTATTTTTATATATGTATCTAGAAAAGAATAGATCCTGAATTTTTAAGACAATTGTGTTTACAGATTGCAGATCATGACAAATACATGATGTGAGAGCAGAATTTTTTCATATGACTTATTTATATGAAAGCACTATAGTGAACAATTGAAAAAGAATGAAAGTGTTTTCAAACAGTATATTTTAACAATTATGTTTGTGACTGTTTTAGTACATCACAGACCCTTTTTTTATCCCCCACTGCAGTAATGTTTGGATTATCTTCCATAAATAATGACAAGAATTGTAACATTGCAGCTGATATTTCTTTGAATTTGTACATTGGCCTACTGTGTTTGCCTGTGTTTTGCTATGTCTCTTACTCTTCAGGGAACATACAAGCAATTTTAACCTGTGATTTATTTTTGCTTTTCATGTGATCTCTAGCTCTTGATTTCTTTAATTGCAGCTTGCATGTACTCTCAACCTTATCTATCAGCAGTACAAAGAGTATGCCAGATCTACACAATGCTTATGATCTTTTCAACAACTATGCAAAGTAATCTTTCAACCATTTAAAATCCTCAGTATGCCCTGCCATAATGGAAAGGTTAAAATAAAGTCTATGATGATGTACAGCAAAACTGGAAAGAGTACATTTGTAATATTTCCCTTTAGATGGTCTTGGCTTTTTACATAAGCTAAAGGAAGCAGTTTGCAAAATTATTCAGATTTTTTAATGACAATAGGAGTAAAGGTTAAATGGAAAGGAGGCGATAATTGCAGAGCACCAAATGTATCATTATTCAGACCATCTGTGAACAAACAGTTGACTGTCAAGCAGAACAAAAATTGGCAGGATGCATAGCAGCCAATAAAAGCATCCCTGAACAAATGTCCATCCCATTTATGACTGGGCCACAAATCAAGCAACTCAGTAATAGCATAAACAAATATTAATTACACAAGCAACACTTAGGCTGAGGGTGAGAAATAAAAAAAAAAAAAAGAAAAAGCATGCTCTCCCCACGTGAGGCATGCCATTGGGTGTATCAAATGTGAGGACGGTAACAGGCAATCTACACAAGCCTGCCTTCATTATGGATCCAGATCTTCTGGTCAAACTCCATACCTGCAAGATACATGGCTAGCTTCTGGCATGCAGATAACAGCTCTGCTCTGGCTTTTCTGCACCACCACTGAGGAAAGCAGAGGGAAATACCACCCAAGAGCTTGCCATAGAAGCTCAATTAACCAACAGAAAATACATATTCCATACATCCCATCCAATCACAGTAGAGTTGTAGTGACCCATTTTGGGCATGCAGTAGAAAGGACTGTACTAGTCTCATTTCTTAGCCGAGGGAGGAATCTTTCTCTCAGTGGCGGTTTGATTGCACATGTCTATGAAACAGTTTCCCCCACAACTGCTCAGGACCTCCTTGCAATAGGATAGGCGACACGTTTCATGGTGTTGTAACTCGCAAAATGTCTACTGCAAATATTTTTTTTCCCTGACTGTTCCACTACCGTAATAAACTTGAATATGAGATTAATTCAAGACAGGAGAACACACTAAAGTAAAAGTGGATCCTAAAATTCTTCTAAGCTGAAAGAAAAAAATAAAATAATTTCCCCCTAGCTTTTAAATTCCAAGAGCAGTGATCACTTGAGACTAAACTAACCATAAATTTTAAGTCACTGTTTTAATTCAAAGTTACTGCTCTAAGAACTGTGAGTGAAGAGTCAATTCAAATTAAAGATGAATGTTTAGCCAGTTATCTAAAATTGCTAAGCAACAATTTTGTTATATTCAACAGGCTCCCAACTTAGGAACAAAAATAGAAGTCTATTCAAATGCACTACAGAGTAGGTGAATATTCAGAGAAAAGGAATAACATTCAGGGTTATTGAATTAGAAGGCAGATTCCAAACAAAGTAGTTTTAATCTCTATTTTCATTTTGCTACTGATTGCACGGTAAAATACCCTCTGGCAGGAGAAAACATACATGAATGTCTCATAAAAGCAGTCTGGGGAATGAGTGCTAAAAATGCAGCCTGGAAGAGAAAGCAATTTACCTCTCCACCAGAACATCATCATCAGTCCCCACTGACCTCGTGCATCACACCAAGATCCCCAGCCAGCCCAGCAGATAGGTCACAATGTTAGCACTGGCCACCCCTACTTTATAACAAGATCTGGGCAGCTCCTGACAATTTCCCAGCCAAGAAAAGCTGTTTGGGTTTATGCCAGTACTTATTTGTCACACAATATTTTTTAATAAAGAACTTTGTCAGCTGCACAGTAAGTCTGAAGTTTTTTAACTGAAATGGGGAACTCCAAAACAAATCCTACACCAACTCTTTTCATTCTTGAAATTAAACACCATAGATCCCTGGGGGAAAGGGGGACTGGGGAGAGTCATGACACAAGTAAGATTGGCATTTCAGGCATGATTTGGTGGTACCCTGTCCTCTGACAGCAGGCTACATGCCCTCAAATTCAGTCTTGAAATTCAAAGTGGGAACCCATGACCTGAAGAATTACAGTTAAAAATCTGCTTCCAACTGTTTGGAAACAATCTTTGTGATAACGTGTGACCCAGTTGTGCCAATTTACTCCTATGAAGAGTAGTCTAGCTAGGATAAGCTTTAGGTTCAAAAGGAGGAAATTCTTTGCATCTTGAATGTTGACTAAGATATCACTACCACTTCTGCTTTGTTTTCTTTTGTTTTAAATTCTGGTCGGGATTCGTAAGGAAAAAAGTTCCACAAATCTTTTCCAGTACAGGGAATGAGATGTTATAAGACAGAAAATTATTGTACTGTAAAATTACTGTAACTATTACTAATAGCAACGTTTATGGCATTGTACTGGGTATCAGTTAAAAAAAGACAATAATTTTATAGTTTCACTTTAGACACAGATACCAATGTACTGTGTATTGGAAGGATATAGTATGGCATAACCCAGAAGTGTATTATCCTGCTGTTCACATAATGTACAGTTCATCTTGATATCATCAGCAACTACTGCTCACCTTTCACATAACATCGTCATAGCAAGGAAATCTCTCTCTCCCTGCCTCTCACAATGGAAAAAGAAGTAGGAATTTCTCTCAAAAAAATCCATAGTAATGCAGCTGCCTGCTCCACAATTTCTGTCTCAGAAAACATAGTGTTCTAATGCCATGTTATTATTCCTCTGCTCAGAATTAGGCAAATACTCCCTGAACAGTGCAGCTGATATCCTTGAATATGGAACTATAAACTGGAACTATAGATCAGTCTATGTGCAGGATGATAACAACAGATTAAGTACTCTGATTAAAGTATAATGTATGTTTCTACATGCTTTTCCATTTCAGAGATCAACGGGATCCCACAGGGAGTGTATAACTTTATTATTTTGCATGGTACATCTCCAAGTCGCATTAATTCAGCTTAAGTGCTGAATGCAGCTGGCAGACTATGCACAGCTACAGTGCCTCCTCTTGGCACAGACATACATACATCTACAGATGCATGGACACATGAACACGCACATAGGATCTGATCTCTCTTGTATCACTTGGCACAAGCTGTGTCATTGCATTACTCCAATTACTGCTTATGCCAGAACAAACAAAACAGAAATATGGTCACATGGGGAGCTGGCAAGTCGTTTGAATGACTGCAGAACAGCAGCACTGGTCATAACCTAAAGTAAGCCAAGCAGCCTCGTTAAAGAGGTCCTGTGAAACCTTCTTATCCTGATTTTTTGCCTCTTAAAATAAGCAGTCACTGTTAATCAATCTATGTCTGATATACCAGAATTAAGAGGCCTATGCAGAAGTCCTGTTCAGTATCTTTATTGATGATCTGGACCAGAGGATTGAGTCCAGCACCAGCAAGTTTGCAGATGACACAAAGTTAGGAGCAGGTGTCGATCTGTTGGAGGGTAGGAGGGCTCTGCAGAGGGACCTGGACAAGCTGGATGAGTGGACAGAGGCCAATAGGATGAGATTTAACAAGGCTAAGTGCAGGGTTCTACACTTTGGCCACAACAACCCCAAGCAGAGCTACAGGCTGAGGACAGAGTGGCTGGAGAGCAGCCAGGCAGAAAGGGACCTGGGGGTACTGGTAGATAGCAGCTGAACAAGAGCCAGCAGTGTGCCCAGGTGGCCAGGAGAGCCAATGGCATCCTGGCCTGGATCAGGAACAGTGTGTCCAGTAGGACAAGTGAGGTTATTCTGTCCCTGTACTCAGCACTGGTCAGGCCACACCTTGAGTCCTGTGTCCACTTGTGGGCCCCTCAGTTCAAGAGAGATGTTGAGGTACTGGATAGTGTCCAGAGAACAGCGATGAAGCTGGTGAGGGGCCTGGAGCACAGCCCTATGATGAGAGTCTGAGAGAGCTGGAATTGTTTAGCCTGGAGAAGAGGAGGCTCAGGGTTGACCTGATTGCTGACTACAACTACCTGAAAGGAGGTTGTAGACAGGTGGGTGTCGGTCACTTCTCCCAGGCAACCAGCAACAGAACAAGGGGATACAGTCTGAAGTTGTGCCAGGGGAGGTGTAGGCTGGATAATAGGAGGAAGTTCTTTACAGGAGAGTGATTTGCCATTGGAATAGGCTGCCCAGGGAGGTGGTGGAGTTGCCATCCCTGGATGTGTTCAAGAAAAGACTGAATGAGGGACTTAGTGCCATGGTCTAGTTGATTGGCTAGAGCTGGGCGATAGGTTGGACTGGATGATCTTGGAGGTCTCTTCCAACCTGGTTGATTCTATGATTCTATGATTTTACACATCCTGTGCCCTTGTGTAACCTGGATCCCCATGAAACATTCATTATTACTTTTAACTAATTCTTATTCATCTAACATGTGACAGTAATAAAGCAGGGGCAAATTATATCATACTGTAAGCTCACAGGACTGATCTGGCTCAAGTTCAGTGCTTGTACAGATCTCAAGGGGTGTCATTCTGGAAACCATAGCTCTAATGATATAAAAGTTTGCTTATACTTACTATGGCAGTTACAGTTGGGACGTGTTACAGCACACAAACTACTAGAGCATCTCTGAGGAGATAGGGACTTTCTGTATTCATTCTGGTGGCTTCTGAAGTTGGCATTCTCACATCAGTCACAGATTCACAGAATTGTCAGGGCTGGAAAAGGAGTTTGGTCCCTCCATAGTCAGTGACCATGAATGTGATTGCAGGACTAGAAACTGGACCACCAGAAACTACTCAGCTGCACTGCACCAGGAGGCACTTTTGAATGCCTGGGCATATTAAATTGCTTGCATTTAACAGCTGCAGCTGTCAGATTAATGGAGTAGGCTTTGCACTCACTTCCTTGAGAATCTGCTGCAGCTCCAAAGGACTGCTGTGGACAGATAGTAGGAGCTACAGAAGAACATAAAATGGTCTGATAAACAGGCTGATCAATTTTGCTAGCTTAAAAACAACAGCAATGTAAATTAAGATTGTTTCTTTGAACCATCAGAGTGGATTTGTGAAAAGGCACTGGTTGTACTTCCTTTGCATAAGAAAGGATTTTTCTGCTGATTGTCTGAGATACCTTTTGAAACGGGCTTCGATAGGGTACAAGATACAAAATGCAGAAGATCTGGGAAAAAATTCTCTCTCCCAAATAATACTCAGGTAAACAAATCAAAGGTAATTTAGCATCAGAGATATGTGTAGGCAATTAACTAAAAGGGATAGTATGTTAGTGATTCATTGTTGTGTAGATGTTTCATGGCTTCAAGATGTTCGTTTAACTGCTCCTCTAAATCACTAAAATCAGAGAGAGTAGAACCATCATTCCTTGCTAACATGGGGCAGACTTTCCTACTTGTAAATCATACTTGTCAGAGATACTCCCCCAAAGACTCTTTTTTTCCTACTTCTTTCTCACTCTCTCCTCTCCCTTTCACATGTGTTTTTAAAAAACAAACACTTATACCAAAGAAGCAAGGCCCTCTTGCCAACCACAAGCTTCCATCCCACTCCCATCCTTTCCCATAATATGTCACCTTGTTCTTGTGAAAAATGGTACATTCTTTACAGTGCATGCTGTAGGAGGAAGAAAGCAGTTCTGAAGCATGCAGCACACTGGAAGTACTGATGTACCCATCTCAAAATCAGATGACAGAGCTGTTGAAACAAAGCTGCTATGTTCATAGGGAACAAGCCATTCGTTTGGGTTAAAGTATTTGCTTCTTGTCCAATATTTATTCTTCATGTTGAGAGATTTTTAGTCTCTAGGTTGAGCTGAGGAAGAAACAGACTTCTAGAAGTTCTTTCAGTCTGTTTGCTGCAAGTACTGAAAAAATATAAAAAGATCAGTTTAAATTTTGCATTTAACTTTTTGTCCAGTCTTCTTGAAGCCCATGCTCAGCAGAAATTTTTCCAAATTAAATTATTAATTCAGCTTTAACTATTTTTCTTCAAGTTGTGTTAGATGTTCTTAGCAGAGAAGAAAATTGTATGTTTGCCAAGATTATGTAAGTGCTTTTTTTACTTCATTCATTATTTACAAAACCAACACAGTTTGATCTTGCTAATTTGCTTCATCCATACAAGTGTTTAGAGATTTTAAGTAAAATTTGAATCTCTTCTAGTCATACAGAGCACCTTCATATTTGATATTAGCAAGCACAAGTACATTCATGCAGAGCAAGCAGTTTCAGTAAATAAACATCCAAATATGTTTTTTCTTTGAAAATTTCTCATTGATCCTGAGATACTACTCTGATTCTGGGCACAATAGATGTAAATAAAAAGTTAAGGAGAAAAAAAATGTGTACTAGTATGTTTGAAAGATTGTCCAAAGATAAACCAGGGAAATTTGGAAGATCTACAAGCCATAGATGAAAGAAATAATTTGCCATAGGAGTTTTTCTAATCTAGTACAGGGGTTTGTGTAGACGCTGTATAGAGTATACTTTTTTGTTGCTTGATTCCTGTAACATCTGTACAATTTTTCCACCAAAACTAGAAATGACTGACAAGCATTTTGGCAGGAGGTTCCTTTCCCACATTACTAGTCTCACTCCTTTTTTTCAACACTGGGTGTGTGACAGACTCTCTAAGAAGAGAAGGAAATCGCTCCTGGAGAGAAGAGGCTCACTGCAGCTCCCTGAAGTTCCACTGAAGGACTACCTAACTCATGACAAAGTTCAAAGAAGAGATTACCAGGACCAGTATCATTAAACTTTTCATAGGATTTTTTTCCACGTTGTAAGACAAACATCAGAGCAGAGCTGTTAGATATCTTCTGTATAGCATCTGAAAGTTGTCACTGATTCAAGCAGAAATCAATAATCAACTTTCTAGAAGTATATGAACCTTTAGAAACATGGAAAGAAACAGCTCAAGTAACTCATGCCTCTGAGCAGGCATGGGTTTGTGATTGCTCAGAGCTATCTAACAGTGCAAATAGCATGTGGCTAAACAGAAGTGCTAGGAGCAAAGACAGATGGTAACTCCAAATAAGTAAAGAATATGTGTCTGCTTATTAAAAAAATTGAGTTTATACTATTTTACATACAGTCATGATAACAGGGTATCTTCCACTGTTCTTGAATATGTTTGTTCCTGTCCCTTGAAAAAGAATGGGCTTTATTGCCATGAAAGAAAGTTTAGCAGACTAGAGAATAAAGATTATTTGATCTGTGAATTTCTGTGTTAGAACGTGTTAGTATTATTATCGTATTTTTACAAACTGGGAAAAGAATGAAGGTGTGCAGCAAACTGTTAATGGTGACAGAGCATTACAACTGCAGCAAGCCATGAGCCTTCACCTCCCTCAAAAGAAAAAGGATGTGTAAAACACACAACATGCTCTATTTATCCCTCCTGTGTGTATTATCATTCATGCAGGCAACAAGTTGTGCATCTGGGGTGCCTTATTTAAAATTCTCTACTTCCATTTCATATTTCTATTTATTTTTATCGTGCTGTTAAAGTAAGTAATATGCAATTTTTCTGGAAGAGAATAAACAAAACCATGTTCAATACAGGTAGAGATTAATATTAACTAGACGCTAAGCAACAGGACAAGTAGCACAGCTTGGCATCATAAAAGCACCCACCTATAAAATAAATTAAATTAATGGCAGAAAAGTCAGTAAGCTTAAAAAGTAATGCTGGAGGGCATAAGAACCTGAACCATCCTGGGTCAGAAAAAGGTTCCATACAGCATAGGAAATTCTGCATTCTGCAGAGCAATATTGTGGAGCCCAGCACCTCCTTTTTAGCAGCTCATAAAACAGTGCAACACATGGTATTCTTAGCAACTTGCTAGTCCATGCATACCTCATGTGCACCCAGATAACAAATTAACCAAACAGGTGAAGATGTCCTGAAAGCACTGTCAATGTTCCTGAAGTACAACACTGATCCCCATGTGGTGGGGACGAGGCAGACAGTGAGCACTGACAACATGCACTGCATTCAGGCTGCATATGCAGGACAAAGTGCACCAACACCTAAAGCAAACCAAAATATTCAAAGCCTTTCAACTTAGGCTTTGTATCAGGTCACTTTCCATCATGTAGCCTGCAGACAGTACAGATATAGGCAGTTTTCTCCTAGGTGCTTATCTAAAGATATGCAAATCCATCATACACCCTGGGAGAGCTGTTCAGAACTTTGCATACCTATCAGTGTACAAACTTATTGTTGCACAGTGACAGCAATTATAATGTGTTATGGCAAACACTCTCCACAGGACATGATTAAATACCCTTTGTGTCTGCTTCTGGTAGAACGTATGACTACAGTACTTTCCAATAAGTCTGTTTACCTGTTTGCCTCAATGCATCCCTGAATAGTCAGAACTATAAGACAGGAAGGTAAGACAAGTTAAGGTATCATACCAAAAGAAAACAAAATCACCAGAAGTCAGAAGGCTTCATAGACAGTAGAAATGCAGATGACCCTTACCTCCTAATTTCCTCACACAACTTCCATCTGATTTCAGCTTCTGAATCTGTTCCAGTTTGCTGGTCTAGTAACTACTAATGACTCTCACTTGCAGGTAGCTGTCCACCTTTTGAACATGGGTAAGTCTTCCCTCCACAGTGTCCTCCTGCAGAATCTTCAGGCCTTCTTTTTGTTGCATAAAGAACTACAAGCTTGACTTTGTTTTGAACTTGGCCTCATGTTCATCAATGACCCCTACCCCTTGCGTCAGAAAAAGCAACAAATGCCTACTAACTCTCCCATATGACAACTATGATTTTGCAGAAATTTCTCATAAACCCTTGAAGTCGTCTCTTCTACACAGAAGCCACTTCATATTTATACTTATCCTTGCTTGTAAACTCTCAAGCTTCTCTGTTTCTCATCCCCTCATCTCAAACAGGATGTATCACAACTTTACATAACGTTCAATACATGTATAAATTCTGGAGCTATATACACTGTGGCAGCATAATAGCTCTCTGCTATGCTTTCTGTTCCTTTCCTAATAATATTGGGTGATTCATTTACCTTTTTGGCTCCTGCTGAGCACTAATATCTTTCAAGGGAACCGTCTATTGTAATCCTCAGATCTTCACGTAGGAATCGAGTCCTAGATGCAAATCACCCTGTGATTGTATCAAAAACTGAGATATGTCTCAATAAAAAATAAGATCTTAGCACCTAGACAGCATCTGCCACTAGGCTGATGGACAGATCCCATTGGAATATGTAACAAATATAAGCAAATCCTTCATCAATATATGAATTCTTATTATTAATATTAATAACCAGGTTAGAAATATTAATAAAATAATGACAAATTATTTATTCATATTAAATCTCACCAGGAAACTTTTTACAAGGTACAAATGCACGGTTGTGGTTATTTATGCAATTTAAACAGTTAAGCGAAACCCAGAAATGGAAACATTAATTTAAACTGAAAAGAGATTCAAGGCAGTAATTATCATAGAATCATAGAATCAACCATGTTGGAAGAGACCTCCAAGATCATCCAGTCCAACCTATCACCCAGCTCTAGCCAATCAACTAGACCATAGCACTAAGTGCTTCATCCAGTCTTTACTTGAACTCCTCCAGGGACAGTGATTCCACCACCTCCCTGGGCAGCCCATTCCAATGGCAAATTACTGTCTGTGTAAAGAACTTCCTACCTCCCTCCGCACAACTCGAGACTGTGTCCCCTCGTTCTGTTGCTGGTTGCCTCGGAGAAGAGACCGACCCCCACCTGGCTACAACCTCCTTTCAGATAGTTGTAGACAGCAATGAGGTCACCCTTGAGCCTCCTCTTCCCCAGGCTAAATAACCCCAGCTCTCTCAGACTCTCCTCATAGGGCTTGTGCTCCAGGCCCCTCACCAGCTTCGTCACCCTTCTCTGGACACGTTCCAGTACTGCTGCTTGCCCACTAGGCAACTGGAGAGAAACCATTCTCCTGAAACACAGCTATAGTTGGACACCTAGAACCTTTAAGAGAGACTTTCTAAGGTTAGATTTGCGAGGTTTACTCACAGCTATGCTGCTTTTATGAGGGATGCCTTCCTTTAGCATGTGCAAGCAAGCAGGTGATAGGGTTGGGCAGGCAGGCTGCGGCTTGGGGTTTTCTCCAGTGCTCAAGATGGCTGTTGGTGTGCACAGCAAGGCTCATAGGTCTGGAGTACCTCTTGTTCCTGCAGCTTTTTGCACTGTAGCTGTATATTTGCTTGCTATGAGATGCTTTTTTTTTCCTGCATCCTTGACAGTGGCAAGGCAAGGTTTACCATTTTGGCCAGTATTAGTATACCTTTCCTCAGATAATAATGAACAATTGCAGAAGTAAGTTAAAGGGAGAAACTTGATACTTTAACCTATGGAATTGAGTTTGCCCAAACATGGCGAGAGGTACACACAGTCCCTGTGTGTGCCAGACCCATGTATAACACACGCAATTGGTTTTCCTGCATGCAGGACATGTCCAGGCAAGTCTAGGCCATGTCCAGGTCACTAAACTTAGAAATGCTCAGCCCATTGTCTGTTTTAGAGATTGTTTGGAGCTTGTCCTTCCAGGATACCTGTCTGGCTCACTTGATAAGACCACTACTGCCCCAGGGTGAGTATGGTGGACAGACCCCCTGGAATATGGAACAGATCACCTTCTGGCCTGGTAAGTCCAGAGACCTGCGTTTGACAGATGGGATGCAAAGGTGGGGCTGGACCCCTGCAGGCTCCCTGGAGGCAGCACCTAGATACATGTGCATTAATGTGACTAGGGTGTGGGCTAGGTTAAGTTGCAATGAATGAACCAGAAACAGTATAAAAGCCCTGAGCTATATGAGCTTAGTGGGGGCAAACATCACCCTGGACATTTCAGCCCAGAAGCAGCATCCCAGGAATGTCTCTGCCCTACTGCCTCCAAAGAAGGACCATGTGCTAGGAGAACTCCACTGAAAAACACTCCATGCTGGAGTTTGCTGAGAGAAGAGAAAAACTTTGTGGATGCTTGGACCTCTTAACACAAGCTGAAAAGGACTTGGACTTCGGAACCTCCCTCTCCCTCTCTCTCTCTCCCTCTCCCCCCACTCCCCTCCCCTGGCCCACCATGGCAATATAATTCCATTCCTGTTCTCTCGCTCTCTTTCTCCATTTTTCCTCCCTCTCTCTCTTTCCTCTCTTCCTCTGTTTCATTTACTTTACCCTTTAATAAATAGCTTTGGTTTTGATGGTTGACCTCATTTGTGCCTTAATTTCACATATAAGAATGTTTTAAAAAGAACCTGAAGTCTCTCCCCGTCCTCTAGACCAAGACATTTCAACCCATCCTTTCATATGTAGAGCTCATACTGATTTGCTTCATGTGCATCACTTAATATTTATCAGCACTTCACTTGCCATTTTATTTCTGTTCTATGTAGGATTATATTAAATAACACATATCACAATGTCTGCAGCAGTGAGGCCAAGGACCAATGCAATAAAAGGGAAAAAAAAAAAGCTGTAAGTCTCATTTACTCCCAGATCTGAAACACTGAGGAAACACATCCATCTTACGCAGTGAACGAGACAGGACTACAATAGGAAAAAAAGATGTCATTTAACCCCCCCCCCATATTTATGACAACATACCCAGGGAAGAAACAAAATGATTTTTTATTTCAGTTTGAACTGCATGATGCTATAACTTTAATACAATCTCTAACTCGATAAATTACAAATAACAAACTAGATGATTCACCAGTTTAAGCTATGGTTTGAAGCCTTGAATTTTAATATTGATTACAGGTGGGCAGCCTTACTCTAGCCCAGTCTCCTGAGACTCCTTATCACACACTTTTTTGTCAGATTTGCTGCAAACCCTTATAATTTTTCACATTACCCAGGAGAAAGACCCTTTATACAAAGCAACACAGAAAAAGTACTTAAGAATAGTAGAGATTTCCCCCCTTTTTTCAGTATCTCCATGCTTTCTGCTTCCTTTAACAGACTGCATACTTGTAGGGTTGTTTTTTTTTTCATACTTAGTACTACAAATATTGAAAAGCTCTGCTCTTAACAATACAAAAACAGCCAAGGCTCCAATTATCTGTGCATGCTGTGCTGCAATATCCACATAAAGGGCAGAGTTCCAGACTTAAAACACCAGCAGATTAAAGTAATAAATCAGAGGTTATTTTAGAGTCAGGTAAGTGCATTCTTAAGAAACATTTACCTTATGAGACCTAGGTATCTTACTGTTATTTCTCTTTTGTACAGCACATTTCTCTCACCTGGTGGACTTCCGTGCCCTGCTGCAGCTGTAGCAATAGCAAAGGCAGAAGCAGGAGAAACGGAACAGTGGCTGTTGTCAGCAGTTTGTACTGTAAGTGGAACAGACAGAGAACAGGTAACAACTTCCACGTTTCATATTTTTTGTAGTTTAAAAACAATAAAACTTAAAATGTTCACTAATATACTTGGTGAACATTTTATATTTTCATTGCCAAAGATCTTTATACTAAGGGAAGTAAAAATAATCATACTTGTGATTTAAGTCTTATTTCCAAGTTGGTATAATTAATGTTGCTATGGAAACAAATGTCTAAGACACAGTCAAGGTGAGGAATTAAGCAGTAACCAAACAGAAAAAGGAAAAAAAAAAAAAGGTGACAAAAACAATGGTGCAGAAAATTAGCCTAAACAAAATGTCTTAATACAAAACTAAGCATATTAACCAGTTCCTGATAACTAGATTCACACATTTCTCAGGTCCTTGCCCAAGATACTTTGCACAACATATCAAACTTTCTCTATAGGAAGTGCTGCAAACATTGCTTTTGACTAGTGCTCAGATAATATGATACTGTTCTTCACAGTTATCAGTTCCCAAATCTTGACATAATTTTACCATAAATGTGCCTGCTAACAGATTACTATTGTTTTAAAATTGAAGTATCTCAGCAACTTATTGAAAGTTGAGAAGATTCTGCTCTGTTTCGTTGTTTTAATTTCAGACATGAAACAACTGCCTAGAAATCTGTCTTGCATGAGATTGCAGCACTTTAAGCATTCATGGACGTATCTCACAGCTCTGCTGCTGATTTCAAAGAGCCACGTGAGAGCTATTTGAAGAACTCCAGCTCTTACTTTTCCTCTTCAATTGAGCAGTTTATTCAAATTTTGGAATGAATAATGTGACACCATCTGTAAATGTTCAGTGTTATACAAAGAAACAGACTCAGTCACTCCCTATTGACAATAATGGGTGTTGTGTATTTCATGATTACATATGGTGCCCAAAATATGTCCCCTTATGTCATGGTCTTGAAAGTTTTGTGAGAATAGCACTGACTCAATATTAATCTTGAACTTGGGCACATTCTGCTCAAGCTATTTAAGAATACGTGACTATACTGAAGTCTCGATATGCTTCCAAGACTCTTACTATTACTGTACAAACTAAGTGGTGTCATTCACATTCTAACTCGTTTTTTATTACCTGAGAAAAAGGAAGATGCAAACAAGACATATCATTCAATCATTCTTTTCTGACACAAAGACTGCAGATTCAGTATTAAGACTATTTCAAATGACCATGAGAGGCAAGAAATACCAGCTCCTTACCTCCTGGTTGACGATAGCGAAGGTGACGTGGTGTTGAAGGGGATCTACATGGGGAAAGCTCTGTGGTATCCACTGCTGAGGTGCTTTCAGGAATTGTCCGGTCCACTGACACAGATTCTAAAACTGCTGCTTTAAAAGAGAATAAATGTTAATACCAGGATGATCATCCACAGTTTACACATCTTAATGTATGTTAATGTATATCATATCATATCATATTATCATAAAATACCAAGTTGGAAGTGACCCAAGAATCATCTGGTCCAACCTTGCTTGGTAAAGCATGGTGAAGATAAGATGCCCCAGTACTCTGTCCACTCAAATCTTAGAAATGTCTAATGTTGGAGATTTCACCACTTCCCTGGTGGGGGGCTATTCCAATGACTGACTGATCTTGTTGTGAAAATTTTTCCTCTTCTGTCTAATCAGAACTGCCTCAGGAGCAACATGTACCCTTCCTACTCTTTATTATAACAATTGATACTAATGTGTCAAAGATATGGGATGTTATGATGTACACAACAATATAACATAATATCTATTAATCTTTGACACATTAATTAATATAAATAGCCTTTGAAATATAAATGGTATTTGAAATATGGAGCAGCCATAGGAAACTATGGTATGTGGCTTTAAGATATGCTTTTTAAAAGCACAGAATGTAGTCAGAACAGGTTGTCTCAAATACGGAGTTGCATCTACAGAGGTTATAGTCTGTAGGTGCTCCAGGACTCTCAGTTTACAAACACCCAAAGACAGAATGTCTGCAAATGATCAACTTTGAACAATATGAACTGTACTACATTGATATGTGCATCAGAGGAGGCTTCACTGAATGGCAATATTTTAAAAGTGGTCATTAATTAATAGCTCTAAATGCCAATGTTTCAGTGCCAACCTAATACCACTAAATACCATCTAATGCAAACTCGCTAACATTTAATTTGCAGTTTACTGCTGTTTTAAACAGTACTGCTTCTGGAATCTACAATGAAGTTTTGGCATTAAGAAGACTAAGCAATAATTATCCTCTGGATGGAGTTAAAGGGCTGGGAAAGTTCTGTATCAATGACATAGCCACACAAAATCTCAAAAATCAGTGAAAACCAGCAAGTTGTCAGTTCTAAAAGTAGCCTGGGTAAGACTTTGGGTCAGCAGAATATGCAGAGAAATGCTCATGTAATGAGGATACTTGAACTCTCAGGTTCTATGTGAGCCAGGGAAAATAATCATTGATGGGTAATTACGTGTAATCAAACACTGCCCAATAAAATGGCCAAAAAGCAGCGGAGAGCAGATTAATCCACAAAGGAATTCTTTTAGAAAAATAAAAAAAGAATGGCAGAAATACTACTTCTGAAATGAAAGAAAGTGAGCTTAGCTCTGTTTTACATTTGATATGAATGACAACTATGGCTGCAGTGTTAAGCACTGCACATATAAAATATATGTATAAAACAAAAACTTAGAAAGCAAACAACATCTTTGGAAGTCCCACTTTTAGGAGAAAATTCCAGGATGTAAACAGACAATATTCAAGGAGATCAATAACCAGCATAATAGTATGTTCTAGGAAACAGAGTTTGTACAGTTACATCAGATTTAGAGTAAGTTTTCTTGGGAATGTGGCAGTATTGGAACATTAATCATAATGGAGTAGTGACTCCTGATTAAGTTGAAATTATTTCCTTTACCCAGAAGATTTCAGAAACAAACAAAAAAAAATATTCTGTATGAAAGGAAACATGCAGATCAGGATTCTGTAGTTCTACTACCTGTTTCCATTTGCCGTGTAAGATTTCTTTCTAAACTTGTTTTCCTCAACACACTGTATGCAGCTGGATGACAAAGAGACTTTTCCCTGCAGAAAAGAGCTGTCTAGCTGCAAATTCCTCCAAATTGCTTAGCAGGAGATCCCTAAAGGGACTAGAGGCACTGCACAGACAGCAATTTAGCATTTATATGAGGATCTTGCCATTTCCAAATGTTCTTCATGCTGCCCAGATGACACTTTCAGCTTTGACAGATTGGAATGCAAAATCTGAATACCTCTGCAACAATGCCTAGTGCTAACATTGGGCCAGAATAACAGCATATACTAAAAAACATTGCACCTAAGACCGCAGTTACCTGTGTACAATTAATTTTAATGCATGACCTCTATGCTGGGACATGCTGTGCTATTACGTTAATTTGAATATGGTTACACTAGTGCATAAGAATTTGTCCAACTCTCTCTCTCTCTCTCTCTCTTTCTCTCTCTCTCTCTCTCTCTCTCTTTCTCTCTCTCTCTCTCTCTATATATATATATACACGTACATACGTATTAAAAATTAGTCTGTTACACTATTCCTTTAAAAACTTCCAGCATACAGAAATGTAATTATAATGGCCAACAAGAGTTTTATGAAAGCACAAATCACAGGCACAAAGAGATTCCCATAATTCTGGAGCGGCTAACTTGCCTTTTAAGATTTTGTTAAAAGATAGACAGCATTCTATAAAAACAATCTGTCTGTATCAGATGTATCACAAGGCAGTTATTTCAATTCATCAGTAAGGAGCAGAAATGATGCTTCAGTCATATTTTCTTTACGTTTGGTACTCTTTTCCTATTTTTCTCTTGGATTATATCAATTTTTGTTGTTACAGTTCTTGCAAGTAAAATCTTGCTCAAATTTTCAGTTCAAATTTCTCAGACAAAGTCAGGCCATGAAAGACCATATCTAAACTTGAATTTTATGAACAAAATAGAATTTTAAAAATTATTATTCTTCTGTTTAATGTAACCACAATGCAAAAAAATTACCATATAGTTCTAATTTAGAAGACTATCCCTCCATCCTCAAAGAATAAGAGAAATAAATGTACTTATGCATTCTGTGAGTTTAGAGCTACTCTCTTGCTCTGCCACCTATAAATACAGTTATTCCATTCTAGATGAGGCTTTACATCAACTCACTTTGTCCCTCTGGAAGTAGTAACTATTGCAAGGTGCCTTGCACAATCAGTAAAGGAAAACAGGCATTTGCACAGGAGCAGTTAATCTTTTTTAGACATCTACCTTCTGGATGGATAACAATCAGGTGGTATGAATCTCACCAATGCACCAAATGCATCACATAAATTACATATTTGGACTAGTGATGAAATTTTTTGTGGGAACTAGACTTGTTATGCAAACATCTTAGAAGCTTCTTGCTCCATGTTAGATTGCGACATTCCTGTTCATTTCAACTTAATATTTTACCTCCTGCAATAACAGTACAACTCAAAAATACTTCACCACAGGAAACGCAATCAACATAAAATGCTTCCTTCTGCCTTTCTCTTTAATACTCTGTTGAAGTGAAATCAGAGAAGACCATTCTGTCATACTGCTGTTCCTACGAATAAGCAGCAAAGTGGTGGAAACAGATAATGCATCACAGCCTTTACTAGAGGAGAAACAGAGAGCAGAGTATTTGGTTTCACAACACAACTTAAAGTGATGAGAAGTCAAAAATATGTTTGAGAAATAATTCCTCAGCATTAATCTGTTAAGTCAAGCTTATCTTTGAGACTACTCTGTTTATCAAAATTAATATTCAGTATTTTTTGAGTATGTAATACCTCTTCGAATGCTTCTCCTCAGCTTGTTGCAGAGGTCAATGCGTGGGTTCTCCAAGCTGTCCTCAATGGAGCCAGGGCTTTGCTCAGGAGATGAGGGCCCTTTGCTAAGGTCCAGTGGTACTTTGCTACCTGTTGGGGGTGGGGAGGTGGCAGGGCTGTAGTTTGAGGTAGGACTGCTTGCCACAGATGAAGTGGAGAGGTCAAGGGCACCAATCCTTGAATTGAGTGGTGAAGTCAACGACAACTTTCGGGTTCTGACAGGTGAGGAAGTTCTGGAGAGTGACAAGGGAGGAGGAGAAGAAAACTTGCGACAGAGGTGTGGTGACTTCCCATCAGCCAGATACTCTCCTCTGTTGTTTTGGCTGGTAGCAAAGAATAATTCCAAAGATCTGAGAACAAGAAAATAAGAAAGAAAAACAAAACAACAAAAAAACCCCAACATCAGATGATAATAAATGTCAAAGAGATGTAAAGTAAATTACACTTGCAGACAAGTTTTTATTGCAAATCTGCATGCACAACAAAATTTGTATGACAGTCATACCTCAAAGTCAGGGCAGAAAGTTGAGACAGACTTACCTGAAAAGTTATGTCCTATTTACAAAGGAAGAACATTCTTAGATTATTTATATAACAGAAAATGGTTAAGCAAAAACAAGGGGGAAATGACACCACAGTAATTTCATAAGAAAGCTATGACAGAGAGGAAAAACTCCAGAGCTCACCTGACGGGAATTGAAGTGAAAGGTCGTCGATATATGTCGGAAAGTTTTTCCAGTACAACAGCTGCAGTAGTAAATATTCGGTAAGTGTGTAGGAAGGTGTTGAGGAAATCAATACTTAGAAATCTCAGGTCGGTTAGCCGCTCCAAAAGGCGCTCAACACTTGCATAACGGATTTGGGGTACTTTGCAGGAATTCAGTGTTTTGCTGAAGCAGATGTCAATGTCATCTCTATGAAGACGAGCATCAGATCTACACAAAGTGAAATTTAAAACATTTCTCCAAAGAGGAATAGTGATTATGGCACAATAGTGCTACTACTTTAGCTGCTCCTCTCACCAAAAACCATAGATCATAGAATCGTTTTGGCTGGACAAGATATCTAAGGTCATCAAATACAAATGTCCAACCTGACACCATGGCCATCAAACTCTGCCCGAAAATGCTGTGTCTACACATTTTGTAATATCTCCAGCTATGACAACTCCACCATCTCCCTGGGCAACCTATTCCTGACCACCGTTCCTGTAAATAAAGGTTTCCTACTATCCAGTCTAACTCTCCCTTGGTCCATCCTTCTATTTCGTCAAAAAAAAAAAAGAAAATTCCTTATCTGCAGTGATACCTGATTTCACTCAGTTCTGCTTTACGCCATAACTAAGGGAATTAAATTTTTTTTTGTGGCATATGATTAATTTACATTTCAAAGTCCAATCAATTATTAATAAGGCTTAAATTTCTGAAGTAGAACAGGAAGTATAAGTGTCCCCTCTTACCTGTTTCAGGCTGTTGTGGCCTGTAATCTGACACTGTAACTCACTATAGAACAATAGAGGACATATCACATTTATTTTTTCTGCTTTTTTTTCCTATCTAAAATAAACTAATGGGCTTCTAGCAAAAGACCAGCAAAACTAACCCCTTAGCTAAGCTCAGGACTCACTTGTAAGGAAACAACTGTACTTGGGCTCCAAGAACTAATCTTGATTTTTAGCAAAGAAGAAAACAGAATGTAACATCTAAAATTTCAAAGCAGAAACCATGGAGAGGTTTTGCTTCAGTGAAAAAAAAATAATTTTTGCTCAGATGAAAAAAAAAAAAAATCAGTCATTTTTAAAAGCCTACTCATAATGTGTTTGTTTGGGGTTTTTTTCCCTTCAAATTAATTTTTGCTGTGTTCTATCCAGTTGAAGGCTGAGGTTGTAAAAAACCACAATGGATCCTAAGTAAAGAATCTTTACTTTGCCTCTTGGTACTATTAAAAACTACTGGGTTTTCTGAGAAAATGACACATTCTGCACACTTTGCATTGCATTTCACAATGGAAACAATAACAAAATCCTTATTTCTTAAATAGGGTTCTCATAAAAGTGGCACATGTTATTTCAACCAAAGACATCTGATTCTAGAATGTGTGCTAAAAATCAGACAAGTAAAATCTCAGAAAGAATATCAAATTTGTGTCTATTGTGGAGATCCTGTATAGGCTTTAGAATTAAGAATTTTTTCTCTTGACATTGGGATTAAGCTCTTGCTGTACTCTGCATTTTGGAAACAAATAATACATATTTTAACGTTCAGCAGCTAGCAGAAGTGTTTACACACTGGAGAGTTCCTGGCATAAAAACGCAGACAATAAAGTGACTTCTTTACAGGATCAAAGGTTTGTGCCCTAGCAGCTTATTCACAGATGTTATCTCTTCTTCATTCCTAAACACTTATAAGCAGAGGAGAGGCAACAACAACAAAAGAGGTAAGAGAAATCTTTATGTACAAAACATATCCAAGAGAGAGAAATGACCTAGTGACAGATAAAAGTTAAGAAAGGAAATGTTTATACTTATATATTCTTTATATTAAATAATAGGGAAAACTCACATAAATACAGACCTGGTAAGGATCCAAGAGCTAAAATTATATTAGAAATTTGGAATCATGTACTCAAAATTGATGTCTACAAATAAAAATTATTTATTACAATAATGACTGAAAGAAGCCATAAGTGGAGGATGCAATGTTATGAATAGTGGCATTGCTTTGATGTGATCATTTAAAATTAAAGTTTTACCAGAAATAACAGAAGAAAAAAAATTTTTGGTTAATACAACAAAATACCTCTGAAAATTACACTTTTATGCAGTCAAATTATGAACACACTTAAACATAAAGACAGAGAATATAATTTTTCATCTGAAGCATAAATGAAGACAGCTTCACAAACAATAGAATAATCTAAAATGTGATCCTATACAGTGTGATACTGTGAACCCGGAATATACCCTTTGAGACATCTCTCAAAGTTTGAAGAAAAATATCTTAAAGATACATTTTGGGATGTAGAATGAATTATGTCTGACAAAAATGGGGGAAAAATTAATTTTCTGAGTCCACATTTTCTCCTTTAAAAACTCTTATTAAATAAACCCCAGTAAGCTACTTTGTTTGCTACGAAAAAGATGTTGCACTTACTTGATCATATGTGGCACTGTGACTTTAGAGTTTTCCTCAAACACTATGGTCATTAAGCCATTGCACCTTATATTATCAATGCACTGTGAAAATGAACATTGAAAGATGTTAAAATCAATACACAGGGTAGCGTGGCTTATTTTCACACTTTACATATCTCTGTGAGCTTGAAGCTTAAACTTTTACAGGGTATGGACTGATTGGTACAAGGTGTTTTCAAAGATTGAAAGCAGTGATGCAAGCATTAGAGTGGACATGTTTTCTAGTCTTCTGCCTTTAATCTGCACATCTGCAAGTTCATACACCTTTACCAGCACACTTAGGGTACTCATCTCAGTATCCTTGATTTTAGAGTTGGAAGCGAAATTTCCTTTGGAATCGAAAAAAAATGAACTATGATGAAAATGAATGTTATGCTTTAAAAGTCAACACTTCACAGAAGTTAAAATACTTTATACACATACACATACACATAATACCTTAGCCTTTACGCTGTACAAAAGGACTGAAAAACAATTTCGAAAAATATCACTTGTAAAAACAACTTCGATTGCTGCTGTTTTTGTGAAATACAGCTATGAAGATGCTATCCAAGGAAGTCCTTGTTACAAAGTGTTGTATGAATGTTTTGGGCTAGGTATTATAAGGTGAAAAGACACTTCTGGGGCACAGTCACAGCATATACTTCTTTAGAAATCGCAGGCTGTCCTGTAGCCTGCAAAAGTCCACAAAACTAGAGGTGCTGTTCTTGAAGGTTCAGTGAAGGCAATGATTAGAGGTAGATCAAAGCCATTTGCACACCATTATCCTCTGGTGTCCCAGTTTAGGGTGACGAGCTACCCAGGACTGGAGGACAGAAATGACACTCCTTTTGAAGAGTAAGAATGAAGATACCGCACACTGAGTGGAAGTTTAAAGGGAGATTCTGTTTATAGGTGCATATATGCGAAAGGCAATCAGGTAGAAAGAAAACATCCATAAGCTAGGCCACGTCTATTGGACTGAAACCTTCTAGAATCCTCCACCCTTGGTAGGCCTGAGAGTAGACCAAAGCTGCCCTCCCCAGCTTAGGCCTACGAGACCTCAGCAGGCTGCATGACACAGCTCAAAATTCCCTGCCAGCTAGAAGCCATCTCCCTCACACAAACCATGCGAGAAGTAGGGACACGTGCTCTGCTCAGAGAAAAGAAGTGAAAGGAGGAAAGGCAGGGAGGAGAAGAGCATGCTCTCAGCCAGGCATTGCCTTACAAGCTGTGATACCAGAAAGCAGAATAGAATAACAATATTACAACATCCTGGGATGACCAGGTCTGTCCCTTGGGATGGGACTTTGTAGTTTTCTTAAGGGAGCCTAGGCCTCCCCCCCCAGACTACCATATACGTTTTGCAGTTTTATGTAGTTAGTATAACACAGCAACACAAGCCTTACCCTTGGAAGTCTTACAGACTGTCTGTCAGTGGATCAGGCTTATGAGAACTGCAAGAAGTACCCGCTACCTAACGCTACAGGGTTCATGTTTTTACAATACTTTCTAGTTTTGCTAATCAAATATCTCACACACATGTATCTATAAATCACATCTATCTATAAACCACTACATAAACCCACTAATTTCTTTACAGCAATAAAAGGGAGTTTTCAAAGCTGTCATTAACCTCCACTTTTAGAGTTACAGTAAGTCTGATCGCTTTGGAACATCTCATAGCAAAATAATGATTTATGTCAGATTGGTTAAACAAGATAATCAGACTCCTCTTCAGGGTTACAATGTATCAACCTAGCTATACATTTAAAATAGCTGTATGTTGGTTTTAAATCCAGGTATTTAATATTATTTGAAAAGTGCAGTTGTAACAATTCACACTACAATTTTATCAAATCCTTACCTAAAAGGACTGGGAAAGACACATCTAATAAAAGTACATAATTTCCCCCATGTGAATTTTGAATGTTGCAAAGAAACCCTTAGCACAGTCATAAAACTGCCTGAGGTAATTTGGCACTGTTATCCTCAGTCTGCACAGCCCTAGCATTTATCACCTCCCTGACAGATACTATAATTCTAGCTAAGGAATAAGTGCAGTGGGGATCTAGGGCCAAAGGACAGCAAGCTCAAACTGAAAGAGGGAGGCATATTCAGCATCAAGAAAATCCAGAGGTTTTTTGTTTGTTTGTTTGTTTTTGTTTGTTTTTGGTTTTTTTTGTTGTTGTTGGTTGGTTGTGGTTTTTTGGGGTTTTTTTTATAGTTTGCATGAAAGGGATATAAATTCAAGAATCCTTACTAGGAGTATCTAGACAACTATGACTTACATGTCTTTTCCATATATAATTTTAATAGGATGCACAATTCTGGACATCCAGAGTAACAATATGAGTGAACTGTGACTACATATATATTTTTTTTAACTTACAAACATTGGAGAATATGTATTTACTAAAAGAACATTGTTTTATATGCCCTTATTTACTAGAAGAATACTTTTTATGTGCCCTTATGTTCTCCTTGAGAGTTGCAGCCAGCATTAAAAGAAAAATTGCTTCTGAGAAGGAAATTAAGGAAGTTTTTCTGGCAGTATTTCTGCTGGCAATGTCTCTCAGTCAAAAATACAATTTGGTTTTCAAGAGACCAATGGTCTCATACATTTTCTATATTTTTACTCCAAATTTTCTTTCCTCAACAAAAGATAGGCAGCGTGCTTCCTGCATTTTTTTTCTTTCTTACTCTACAGATGGACTGTAAGCAACAAGTCAGTTGGCTTGATGTGATCGATGTGATCGCTGTTTGCAAACAAGGGTACCAATATGTGCCCAAAGTCTGTACTGTACATTGTGCTCCATCTTGATCCTTTTTTGTTTTTTTCTTTTAGCTGTTGCTCATCCCCTTAGTATCTTTTTCTTCCCTTCCTTTGTAAAGCTAGAGATTTTCCAGCATCACAACACTAATAGATCTGAGTTTTCTCTGGTTTCAGCTATAAGTTTCTGTTAATTGTTGGCACCTTATCTCTTCAGAATACCCCTGTATTCAAAATCTGGCAGATCTCCTCTTCCTCAAAGAGGAGTAAGGAAAGAAACCCTTCTAAATGCTTCCCTGGCAGTCAAGTCAACATTTTGCTCTCTCAACAGAATGCAGCTAGTCATATTTTTTGTCTCTGCCTTACTAAAGCAATTTTGAGCTTTGTAGGCACACAGCTCTTAAGTCAGTGGTGGAGCTTCTCAGTCCTCTCAACACCACAGTATCATTGTTTGGAGCTGGTGTGGTTTCAAGAAGATCTGAGCTTTGGAGGCAGACCCAAACTCTTCTGGTCTACGTGGACTGAGGGTGGCTATCTCATTTAAATGTATTATTATCTAGGCTAAGAATGGACTGGATGTCCCATGTTCCGGAACCATTCTTAAACAGTCTTTTTCCCTGTCATGGTAGGCCTAAGCAGGCCAAAAGAGGCTTGTACATATCCTGGCTTGCCCAGGCATGTTTTTCTGCTCTCCCTCCTTCTCCCTTGGGGAGAGCAACCACAGGAAAAAGGACAAAGAACCTGGAGCCACTAAGTCTGGGGTCTGTGGCCTGCCCAGCAACTTCAGTAAACAAGGTGCACATGGCTGCTTTGTGCAAGGCTGTGTTCTGCCCAAAAAAAGGGTAAAGCAAGCCTATGGCTTCACCCAATATGGTCAAATCTTGGCTAACTGCCATTTGATTGGCTATCCCATGTCCAAAGGCCCATTAGTCTTGGGCTGTATTGGATAAAGGTTGATGAGCAGGGAGCATAGGGTGCGTTTTGCCATTACAAGGTGTGTCTGCTATTGCGTCCATGCCTGCTGCCTCATTGATCCTGAGCTGAGGCTCTGATACCTCCATGCGCTCTGCCTGCATAGCCGGCATGACACCATGCNATTTTATCTCCCTATTTCATAGAATCATAGAATGGTAAGGTTGGAAGGAGACCTCAAGGATCATCTAGTTCCAACCCCCTGCCATAGGCAGGGACACCTCCCGCTAGTACAGGTTACTCAAGGCCTCGTCCAACCTAGCCTTGAACACCTCCAGGGAGGGAGCAGCCACAACCTCCCTGGGCAACCTGTTCCACTGCCTCACCACCTTCACTGGAAAGAACTTCCTCTTGACATCTAGTCTAAATCTTCCCTCTGCCAGTTTAAACCCATTTGTGTTCCCTTAAAAATGTTCATCCAGAAGAACGTAACTCAAAACTTAAAGAATTTCTACTCATTATGGTGATCCGAAGAGGTTGCTAGCAATGGTAGCATCTTTAGAAAGCCATCAAATTCCACTCTAGTATTTATCTAATTAACTATTTCTCTTGAAATTAATAGAAGATCTTACTTAAATCCAGAACTATATGACAACTCCTTATTCATGGTTGCCTGTGTGAACACGCCAGCAATAGCCTTTATTCAGATATGTTTAGGTGAAAAGTCAAATTTTTTCATAGTGCATTCAACCTCTTTCTCCAAATAGATTATGATAAAAGTTTGTCTAACATACTAAAATGCACTAAAAAATAGTTATGCCTGACATCAAAGTATTTTAAAACTCAAATTTTCTTCATTCACAATTAAATTTCCTGCACAATATCAGGACATTTAATGATTATTTCTAAGGGTTTGTTAGTATTCTTTTTGGTGGAAAACAGTTTATCTCATTTCCATGGGATATGATTATTGATGTGCAATTTTCATTTTCAGGACTCTCAAGTGGTTTTGATCCATACAAAAGTTATGAAACAAGTTCTATTCTTACTCTTAAATCAAAAGAGGTATCTGAATGTGCTCTTCTTAGACATAAAAATGAATACCAGCAGTATTATATTCTTCAGCTGTATTTGCATTTATATCTCATTTCTCTCATTCAGAAATTCAATTCAGGGATAAATGTAAAGACGTAGGTTACGATAAGGGTTTTTCATGTGCATCACAGCAAATGCGCTCTTAAGAAATTGACATCCCTCTCTGGAATTAGTTTTCTGAAATATGACATAAACTAAGATCTCAGTACAAACAAGATGGAGAATGCATTAAGCTACCTGACTTATATCACTTGTCCATGCAGCTTTCTCTTGTCGCGATGGGGCTAAAAGAACAACAGTAAATGGAGGAGCATCCGCAGGTTCAACTACAAGCTTGAAATCAAGGTGTCCAAAGACTTGTCCAGAACCTTTTGCTTTACAGCCAGAGGAGGGGAAAAAAGTCAGAAGGTGAGACTTCAGACTATAAAATAAAGTAAGTAATGGTTTCATTTGAAATGGAATTAACTTCAAACATGCCTCTGAAAAAAGCACAATCCAACTGAAGAACAAACCTCATATTGTTTGTCAGATACACAACAAGAAAAAAATCAAAACCAAACAAACAAATAAAAAGCAAACATGCATTGGTGGCGTTACTTGTAAGGCTGAAGTATTTCTAACATCTCTATGCTGATATACTCTCAGCATACTAGAATTATCACTGAAATCAGTGAGACTACTTTCACGATTTGAGTGCCAAACCTACATAAAATTGCAGGATGGAAGCCAAAATGAGTAACAATAAAATCAGCTTGGGATTAGGTCTTGTTATTTCATTTGAGCAAGATTGCAGTCAGAATTTGTAGCGAATCCAATACAAAAACTTTCCACTAATTCTGCCAATTCACTCAACGCCCTTCTACTTAAGAAACCCAATTAAATGCTGCTTCTTTTATGGCTTCTTTTTTTCTTTTTGAAATCCTCTGGGTGAAGTTGTATACAGAAGTCAGCAAATAATTTGCTACATTCTTTCAGCCAGCCCACTTGAAAATCCTATGTGGGATGTCAACAAGAACAAACATAAAATGAGCTCTTAACCAAGGCAGCATGTCCATTACTGAAATGTCTATTCTACTGAATCAGTCTAACACTGTATTCCTCTGGTTTCATGAAACGTGAGGACATATCCATTTGCTTTTACAAGGAATAAACAAAGGGTACTAGAAACTGTAATTACTACAGATTAATTTAACTTACAATCGTCATCACTTGTGTCTGTCTCCTCGATCAGTGTGCACTCTATTAAAGACAGAACGCCTCCTGTCTGTGAAAACAAAGGACATTTTTTACAAATTTTGACATACTACGACAAATTCCCATTTATCATTATATTTATGTTTAGAATTTGTTATACATTGCTCCATTACTCCAACATTTTTTAATTACTCAACTGCTAGGAAGGTACTTCAATTTCACGATGTACATTTTTCCTCAAGAACTAAATTTTAAAACAACATTTTTCTTCATCAAAGAAATCAATAATATACTCAGCTGTGCAACATCTATTTCATTTTTGCTGCAGTATAATTCATCTCATGTACAGACTTGTTCACGTTTCAAGAAAAGTAACTAGAATTTCCTATTTTTCCAAATTTAAATGAAATAGATACAACATTTTTTCAAAAGTTCAGTTACACTCTATTTACTTTGCAAAATACTTCAACTATTTAGGGGTACAAAGTAAGAAAGCATGTGAACAGTCTTAATGAAATCTCAGAAATGTCTTTGCCAAGTTAAAATTCTATTCAGTGTAACCCACTCTGTAAACTACTGTCTCTTTATTCACAAGCCAACACTCTGAAAGCCTGATTCTCAACAAATACAGCTAGTGTTCTTAAAAGAGCTTTCAGCTTAAGAGTATGTGATGTTCAGGAAAACAAGACAGACTTCTACAATTAATTTTATTCAAGCTCTGGAAAATACTCTTTGGTAATTCCACAGAGTTGTACTGGATGATTTACACCCTGAAAAAGTATTGAAGTTCAGTTCTAGCTTATACAAATAGACATGTTGAACATCTCGTTTCTAAGCCTCAGGTTACTAGAATTACATGGCAAAAAAACACAACCAACCAACAAAATAAAACCCTCTAAAACAACATCAAAAAAGTAGTAAGCAACAACTTTAGCAGAATTCTATTATTTGAGAGCAAATTCTATTATATGAGAAGCAGTTAACTACTGTGTATCACCTCACTTCTGTTTATAACAACACATGCAAATCTCAGGTTACAAAAAAATAACAAAATACAGACATTTCACAGAAGACGCATTTTCACTTTGTAAACTGAATCGTGATGTACAGTTTATACCTTGAGAAGATGCAGTTTTCCTCCTGAACTTCGTGTACAAATTAAAAAATGTTTAGTAAATAAGAAGCACTGCCTTTCTCCCTCTTTCTTCAAAGATAATGATCCCAGGCGAACTTTACTTAGTTTTCCTCTCTCAACAGAAGGGACTTGAATAAGTGAACCTGAAAACAAAAATGCAAAATTTACTGCATTATAATAATATTTAGTAGACAGTATTTAAAGTGTTAATGCATTTAATATTATTATATTAATTAATGCAACTTTTCATTCTACTAAATGTCATAGAATCACAGAATCATAATGGTAAGGTTGGAAGGGACCTCAAGGATCATCTAGTTCCAACCCCCTGCCATAGGCAGGGACACCTCCCACTAGTACCTCGTCCAACCTAGCCTTGAACACCTCCAGGGAGGGAACAGCCACAACCTCAGTGCCTCACCATCCTCACTGTAAAAAACTTCCTCCTGAAATCCAGTCTAAATCTTCCCTCTGCCACTTTAAACCCATTGCCCCTAGTCCTGTCATTGCAAGACCTTATAAATAGTCCCTCCCCAGCCTTCCTGTAGGCCCCCTTCAGATACTGGATAATGTCAATACGAATCATCATGTATTTTAAGCACAAGTCACTCTT
>WBNM01043388.1:0-10449 GCA_013399055.1 Ramphastos sulfuratus | reverse complement strand
TGTCATGAGGTTGGCTTGGGCACATCTCTCATAGGACAGTTCTGTATAGTGAGACTGAGATCTCTTAATTAACATTACAGGACAGTTCTGTATAGTGAGACTGACATCTTTTAATCTATATTATAGGATAGTTTTATGGCAGCTACCTACTTAATCATTATTTACTCTTTCTACCATGTGTCAAGAACATTCTCCATTTGTTTCATAGTTAATTACATCAGATAAACATAGAGATAAATAGTTCTGAAGAAGCTGACTGAAAACATGGGGGAAAAAAACACAATGAAGAACAGCAACGTTGCCACATTTTGGAATGGTTCTCAGGGTTAATGTGGAAAAAAAACTTGAGAGCTGACTCTTAAGTTTTTCAGACCAATGACATTATTCATGCAACATGTTGGCACATGGACAAGAAAAAAAAAAAAGACAGATAATTCAGTAACAAAATATGTGTTAATGTATACCACTGTATTCATAAATTTTAATAGAACTATTTATCACAGCAAGAACTGTTAAGGAATTCTGCAGGCTTTCTGCCACCGTGGTAAGATGAATGATGAATCTGATGCAACACAAAGGGGTTTGGGTTTGTTTTTAATAATTTATTGGGCCATGAGTTATGGTTTTATTCAATTGAAAATTATTAGATGGGCTTGCCCCGGGCAGTGAGCATGGTATATGAAAAAGGAAAATAGATTAAGCAAACATTCGATGAGTTTAATCATCTCAAACAGGGCAGTGGAGAAAGGAACTGACAGATTTGTCATTAATTCAGCAGACATTTTTACCTCCACACAACATAGTCACAAGATGGGAGTTGTCAGTAAAGCCCTGAAAGTGTGATGTTCATAATGAATAGTCTGCATAACCCATTCTTTTCAGACAAATGATTTATTTGCTCCATGAAAGAGGACAAGGGGTGGAACAGAGGCTAAAAGATCTCTTTCAAGAATGGTGGCAGAAAAAGATTTTTCTTCATCCCAAATTCTGATCTCTATTTGTGATTAAACAATGCCATTCAGTAATGGGGCTTGGTGCTGATCTTTCCTGATCAAAAAATGGAATGAATCACCACTGCTGCACTTTGTCTGCATTCTGGTGATGCCTTCACCACAAAGAATATTCATCAGTTTTTTATCAAGAACCTATACCATTGGTCTTCTACTCAAAGCCCAACNGATTCTATAGGATGCAGGCAAATCAGTTTTGCTATAACAAATATTAAGGGTTTTGGATAACAGAGAGAGGATCTGAGCTAAGAGTGGAATTGTATTCCTTGGGTGCTGTTCCCATAAAATTATGACCTTTCAGAGAAAGTAAATGTTGTCAGAGGTCAAGCTGGTAACTCATGGGTGATGGGACAAGAAGAACTTTTCCTCTGCTCCAATGAGCTGTCTGGTGGTGCTTGTGTTTACATTTTGGTGCAGTGTTGGCTTCTTGACTGTCTTCTGTAAACCTGTAATTATTACACAGGTGTTGGTTTAGGCAAGCAGAGATGAGAGGTGGTCAAACCAGAGGTGGCACCAGGCTGATTCTGGTTGGAATTGGACTGTGCAGCATCCCACAGGCTTGTTTGAATTCAGTTTCTATGGATCTTTGCACCATTTCATCATGGAAATATCCCATTTAAGGACTTTTTGTTAGGGGAGGAGTTAGGGAATGGTGCCACATCCAGTCGGCAGCTGTCACCAGTGGTGTGCCCCAGGGATCATGTTAAAATATTGATCTTGATATCCATAAACAATGTAGAAACTCCTTTTAACTCATAGAATCATAGAATGGTAAGGTTGGAAGGGACCTCAAGAATCATCCAGTTCCAACCTCCTGCCATAGGCAGGGACACCTTCCACCAGAACAGGACACTCAAGGCCTCACCCAACCTGGCCTTCAACACCTCCAGGGAGGGAGCAACCACAACCTCCCTGGGCAACCTGTGCCAGTGTCTCACCTCGCTCACTGTAAAGAACTTCCTCCTAATATCCACTTTCAATCTCCCCTCTGCCACTTCAAACCCATTGCCCCTTGTCCTGGCATTGCAAGACCTTGTCAATAGTCCCTCCCCAGCCTTCCTTTAGCCCCCTTGATATCCTGGAAGTCTACTTTAAGGTCTCCTGGAAGCCTTCTCTTCTCCAGGCTGCAGAGCCCCAACTCTCTCAGCCTGTCCTCGTAGGAGAGCTCACTGCAAGTCATGAAATTAGCTGGCAAATTTTGTTTATCAAGAGGGTACTACTATATGGAAACTTGCTATTTTCATTTACTCCTATTTTCACATAGTAAATATTATTTCATTTAGTTAATGATTATAGAGGGCTAAAGTCATTCAGCAATCCAGTTCTGCCTTGAAATGAAAGCCATCTCTATTATTATTGTTGTAAGAGAAAAATACTAGTCAGAAACCTAATCAGAACAGGAAACAGTAGTCAGGCAGGATGCAATGCCATGTGCAGTCTCAGCAGGGTGTCACGCTGGCTGTGCAGGCTGATTGTGTGGAGGCTTTTAGAGCCTACTCCTGGTCACTGGAGTTCCACACAGCTCAGCATATAAGGCAATAAGCAAGCACAGATGCAATGGTAGAGAGCAGGTGCAATGGTAGAGAGCACGTACAATGGTGGAGCACCCATACAATGGTAGAGCACAGGTTGTGCTCCCTGCTAATCTCCCTTTATATCCATACAGCCCGAGACTAATGTGCCTTTGGACACAGAATAACCAATCAGGATGGCAGCCAAGNGCCTTTGGACACAGAATAGCCAATCAGAATGGCAGTTAGCCAAGCCTGACCATATCAGGTGAAGCCATAGACTTGCTTTACCCAAATTTGGGCAGAGCACAGCTTTGCACAAGGCAAGCTGTGTACCTTTGTTTAGCACAGGGTTCAAAACAAGTCTGGGCAGGCCACAGTCCTCAGACTCAGTGGCTCCAAGTTCTTTGTCTTCTTTCCCCTGGTTGCTTCTCCCTAAAACAGGAGGAAGAGCAGAAAAACATCTCTGAACAAGCCAGGACATGGATAAGCCTATTTTAGCCTGCTTAGGCCTCCCACATCACTGTGTTACCTGGCAAAAGTGGATGTGAGGTTTCCACACTCTGAACCTCAGAACTGTTAGCAAATATTTCAAGAGCCTGTTAGCCATTTAATGACTCTATAAATCACATTTTCCATTCCACATCAACTGAATTTGCTGCAAGACTTGGTGCTAAGAAAGGAAACATACCTGCCATGAAGTGGAAATGAAAAATAAAGCAGTATTTGTCTAAATTAAGGCATCTCTGGTGAAAGAAATGGAGTTTTAACCTGCTGGAGAAGAAATCACAGTAACAATAACAACAATAATGGTAATAATGGAGACAATTATATGCAAGTTCTATTCAGAACCTAAAACATCATTCATTTTATTTCCTTGTTGCATTTCCTTTGCTGTCTTTATTCTTTTTTGAAGGAACATTTCCAGAAAAACACTTTCATAGAAGTCTAAATTCCTGCTCATTTTATTTTTGTGCTACTTGATGATACTTTAATTTTATATGAAGCTGTGTAAACTTTAGTCATAGAATCATAGAATTAACCAGGTTAGAAGAGACCTCTAAGATCATCCAGTCCAACTTTTTTTTCTTCCTCCTTATGTTACTTTAAATCACCTTTTTCCCCCCCTTTTTTTATATTTTTTCTCCTTATGTTATTTTAAACAATTTTTTAGGTCCTAATGTTATTTTAAATAGTATTTTAAAATTTTTGTTGGCATGTTATTTTAAATCAAATTTTTCTTTTTTATTTTTTTGTCCTTATGTTATTTTAAATAATTTTTAATTTTTTTTGTCCTCATTATTTTAAATATTTTTTATATTGTTTTGTCCTTAAGTTACTTTAAATCATCTTTTTTTCTTTTTTATTTTTTGGTATCCTTGTTATTTAAAATATTTTTTTTTTATTTTGTTGTCCTTTTTATTTTAAATAAATTTTATTTTTTATCCTTATTTTAAATATTTTTTCCTTTTATTTTTGTCCTTATGTTATTTTAAATAATTATTTTTGTTCTTATGATAATTTAAATCATCTTTTTTCTTTGGTTTTTTTTGTTCTTATGTTAATTTAAATAAATTAAAATTTTTTTTTGTCTCTATGTTATTTTAAATAATTAAAAAAAAAAAAATTGTCCTTATTTTAAATCATCTCTTTTCTTTTTGTGTCTTTATGTTATTTTAAATAATTTTTTCAAACGTTTTTGTCATCATGTTATTTTAAGTCTTTTTTTTTCTTTTTTTTTGTCCTTATGTTATTTTATTTTTTTTTAATATTTTTTGTCCTTATTTTAAATCATCCTTTTTTCTTTTTTTTTTTTGTAATGTTATTTTAAATTTTTTTTCATCCTTATGTTACTTTAAATAATATTTTAAATCTTTTTATCCTTATGTTATTTTAAATGATTTAAACATTTTTTTTGTCCTTTTTATTTTAAATAATTTTGTAAGGTTTTTTTGTGTCCTTATTTTATTTTAAATAATTTTTTTTATTATTTTTGTCCTTACATTATTTTAAATCATCTTTTTTTTTTGTGTCCTTATATTAATTTAAATAATTAAAAAAATTTTTTTGGTCCTCATGTTATTTTTAATCATCTTTTTTCTTTTTTTTTGTCCTTATGTTATTTTAAATATTTTTTATTTCTTTTACCTTATGTTATTTTATTTGTCATTATGTTATGTTTTTTGTCCTTATGTTATTTCTAATCACCCTTTTTTCTTTTTTTTCCCCCTAATGTTATTTTAATTTTTTTGTCCTTATTTTAAATCAATCTTTTTCCTTTTTTTGTCCTTATTTTATTTTTTGTCTTTATGTTATTTCAAATGATCCTTTATTTCTTTTTTTCCCTAATGTTATTTTTAATTTTTTTGTCCTTATTTTAAATCTTTTTTTTTTTCTGTTATATTAATTTTTTTTGTCCTTCTGTTACTTCAAATCATCCTTTTTTCATTCATTTTTCCTAATGTTATTTTATTTTTTTTTTGTCTTTATATTATTTTAAATAGTGTTTTTTCTTCTTTTTGTCCTTATGCTATTTTTTTTGTCCTTCTGTTATTTCAAATCATCCTTTTTTTCTTTTATTTTTCCTAATGTTATTTTATTTTTTTGTCCTTATATTATTTTAAATCATTTTTTTTCTTTTTTTTTGTCCTTATGCTATTTTTTTTGTCCTTATCTCAAATCATCTTTTTTTTCTTTTTTTTCCCCTAATGTTATTTTAATTTTTTTTTTGTCCTTATATTGTTTTAAATAAACTTTTTTTTCCCTTTTTTTTTTTTGTCCTTATGTTATTTTATTTTTTATTTTCTTGGCTAAAGAAGGAGGGAGGGGAAAACTACAAAAGTGCCTGGAGCTAGTAAGTGGGAGAGTTAGGATGGAATGCAGTGTGGCAGCTTAAGTTTGCTGCTGCTATGGGTATAAAGTAAATTAGTCATTAATGTTATTCAGGAAGGAGACTTGCATAAAATAATTAAATGAACCCTAAGGATGCCTGTCAAGCTGTCACCTAGACACAAGCAAGGAAGTCGCTGAGTAAAGCTATCAGTCAGGGTGTGACATTCGGAAATCCTTCAAAAAGTGTTAAGCATTCAAAACTCTGCTAGCAATAAACCTGGCAAGGGGAAGATAAGCTGCTCTGCCACAGCCTCAGGATTCTTTTTTTATTTTTCTTTTTTTGCAAATGACACTGCAAGATGACTCAGTAACCTCACATTTGGAAGGAACTAGGTTCAGTTTTTCTTTTTCACTTGTTCAAGGAAGAATCGAAGAGTTGCTTTACTCTCGCCCGCAGCAAGCTTGCTTGTTTTCCAATTTGTAAATAAGCTCATATTGGCTTCTGGTGAACTGCAGGACACATTGACCAGCCTGTGTAAATCAACTTAAGGGACGTGTAGGCTATGGTAGTTTAGGTTAAATGAAGATTTATATGACACTTCTTATTTCTCCTTTATTTTCCGGACAAATATTTGTGTTAATCATAGAATGGTAAGGTTGGAAGGGACCTCAAAGATCATCCAACCCCCTGCCATAGGCAGGGACACCTNCCACACCCCCAGGGCCTGTTCCTCAGGGCTGCTCTCAGCCATTCCCCACCCAGCCTGCACTTGTGCTTGGCATTGTGTCTACCCAGGTCCAAGATCTTACACTTGGCCCTGTTGAATGTCCTGAGGTTGGCCTGGGCACAGCTCTGCAGCCTGTCCAGCTCCCTCTGGATGGATCCCTGCCCTCTAGCAAGTCGACTCTGCCACACAGCTTGGTGCCATCTGCACACTTGCTGAGGCTGCACTGATTCCTCTGTCCATGGCACTGACAAAGATGTCAAACAGCACTGATGCCAGCACTGACCCCTGAGGGATGCCATTTGGCACTGGTCTGCAGGTGGACATTGTGCCCTTGATCACCACTCTCTGTGTGCCACCAGCCAGCCAATTCCTTGCTGCACTTAGGATAATTACCTTAAAAAGAGAGATAACAATGGTCATAAATTGTCATTGCCTTATCTAGCATCTTATCACTGTCATTTCCAAAGTGCCTGTTAAGAACAGTATCTTTGTAATACCTATGCAATTTCAAATCATTACATGTATTGGAAAAACCTCCTGCTCCTGGTAGCAGTTGTACTCACATAGTAAGCCATACACATATAGAAAGTAACTTCTGGGGTTTATTGTGACAGAGCACTGGAATAGGCTGCCCAGGAGTGGTTGTGGAGCCTCCCTCTCTGGAGATATTCAAACCCTGCCTGGATGTGTTCCTTTGTGATCTGGTATAGGAGATCCTGCTCTGGCAGGGGGTTGGACTGGGTGATTTTTCAAGGTCCCCCCCAGCCCCTGACATTACTGATTTTTCTTCTTTCATATTTTCTTTCTTTTCCCTTTCTTTTTCCTTCCTTCCTTCTTGCTTTCTTTCCTTCTTTATTTTTTTCACTTCTCTCTTTCTCTCTACTCATCTCTTTCTTTTTCTTTATTCTTCTTCTTATGTGCATCTCATTTTATTTTTTTCCCCCTTTCCTTCTCTTCCTCTATTTTTTCTTATTCTTTTACTAGATTTATTCATTTAGCAAGGCTCTTAAATATGTTGCACACTATGCCCTGGGGGAAAAAATAAAATAAAAATGCTCCCAGCTAGGTAATCTTCTTTCTAATGATAAATTCAAAAGGAGGAGCTTCTACGAGACAAAAGTTCTTTGGATATTTGGTGAAAGCCAAAGGTCAACCCACATCAAGACACTTTGTCTCAGATTATTTTGTAAATCTAAAAGAGAAAAGGTCAGTGTCTAAGTCAGAACCACTTACCTGATCTCTTTTTGTAGTCACTGAGAGAAAGTAGCATCTATAGAGATTCAACCAACTCATCCTAGTCACATTGGCAAGATAACTCAAAAATTGTATCTGGAAGATGTCTTTTCCTTTCTTTTGTGTGTGAAAAAGCCTTGGGTAGGTACTGTAGATTCATCTCTTTACATCTAATGTAGACATCTGAAGCTGGAAGCTTTTAAACACATCTTTTATGAGTACTTTGTGTTCAGGGAGTTAGGAGAGTAATTAAATGCTTGATAATTTCTCATCCTTAGGCAGACATTCCTTACTCTTCATATCTAAGACTGCTGGACTGATTTTCTTCAGTCTTAGCTTCCCAGCTTTGGATGGCTTTGACTTTGAGGTATACCTTATTAAACAAGCTGTGTAATTTAATCATCTAATCATTGGTATTTAATTAATGAAAATGTACAGTGCCATTAACAGTCTCCGATTACTGGATTTGTTCATTCCCTCAGATGAGTGTAAACATAGTAATTCAGGATTAGAGAATGTCTTGGAAATACTGACAGTGCCAAGTTTTAATCAACAGCTTGAGCTAGGACTCATAGTCCCAAATTCATGTTGTCCTGGGGCGGGTCCAGAGGAGGCCACAAAGNTGAGCTTTGAGGTCCCTTCCAACCTTACTATTCTATGTGGTCTCAGTAGAGCAGAGTAGAGGAGGAGAAGATAAACCTCCCTAGGGGACACTTTTCTTGATGCACCCCAGGGTGGCATTGGCTCTCCTGCCACAAGGGCACATTGCTGTCAGGAGTATTTTGGGACATGAAAGGCTGAAGGTGAGCTAGTACTAGCAGTCAGTGTTTCCATCCACGATGTAGTGTTTGCTATTTAACCAAGCAAGTGGTCACAACCTCTCCTCCTGTCTTGCCTTCTGAAAATATCTTGGACTTCAAACATGGATGTTTAGCTTATCAACACTTGAGAAATGCAATAAGCTCCTCTCTGAAACTCTGCATCTCATCTTGATAGAAATTTGACTGTTTCAGCAATGCCTCAAGGTAAGCTGATTGCATTCTGTTGCAATTAAAATGTGGAATTCAGTTCACAGGGATCTCCCTAGGGGGGTTTCATGTCTATTATCACTATAAATCCATGTTTCCTAGCCAGTAAACAAGAACTATGCTGTTTTCTTGCTGAAATAATCACTTTTGGAGAATGAGATTTCAGTTTCTTGTAATCCTTTTAACCGTTAGCTCTTTTCCCTCAGTCATTATAATTCTAACAAGTTTACTCTGAGTAGTTCCTTATGCAGAGGCTGGATTGAAGGGTAGAGGTCAGTTCCATGAGGTTTAACAAGGCCAAGTGCCAGGTCCTGGACTTGGGTCACAAAAACCCCAGGCAAAGATACAGGCTTGGTGCAGAGAGGCTGGAAAGATGCCCAGCAGGAAAGGACCTGGTGCTGGTTGTGGACAGCTTGGCTGAATGTGAGCCAGCAGTGTGCTCAGGTGGCCAAGGCAGCCAACAGCATCCTGGCATGGATCAGCAATGGTGTGGCCAGAAGCAGCAGTGAAGTGATCATGTCCCTGTACTGGGCACAGGTGAGGCTGCACCCTGAATACTGGGTTCAGTTTTGAGCCCCTCATTTAAGTGAAAATGATTCCATGCTTGGGCCCTGCTCCTTCAGGCTGATGCTAGCAGCCATAACAGACACTGAGAAGATGTGCTTTGGGTTTCTGTCATTAAAATTTCTATTGCTATTCTCTCCTTTTGTTTTTCCTCCCTAATATTACAGTTCCTTGTCTATGTATTTCTTACCTTTCACTCACTTTGCAATTCCCCACTCTGCTCTTCCTCCTCTCTCTTTTTCTCTCATTGCCTCTGTCTTTTCTTTGGAATCTCTCTCCATATCCAGTAAATTAATTCATTTTTTCCAATTTTGAACCTAGCAACAACCCTGGTAAGTTCCAAAGTAGAATGCAGCCTACTTCAATGAGAAAACTGCAAAGTAAAACCTTTGAAGGTAGGAGAGTAAAAGAGGCTTTTATGTCATTATTTAGGAAGCTAAATAAGTAACTTCTTTTCAGAAGATTATGCAAGACTGCAACAGGATTTCAGCTCTGGGCCTGCATGCTCAGTTCAGTTGAAAATGAAGCTACTTTTTTTAGACATGATTTATTTTTCTTTTTTATTATTTATGTGCTGGGGTGGATTATACAGAATCATAGACTCATAGAATGGTAAGGTTGGAAGGGATCTCAAAGCTCATCCAGTTCCAACCCCCTGCCATAGGCAGGGACACCTCCCACTAGCAAAGGTCACTCAAGGCCTCCTCCAACATGGCCTTGAACACCTCNTGCCTCATTCTTGGGATTGCCTTCCACTTGGCACTTGCCTGTGTTGAACTTCATGAGGTTGGGTTGGGTCCACCTCTGGGGCCTGTCAAAGTCCCTCTGAATGACATCACAGAGAATCACACAGGAACATGCAGGTTGGAAAAGACCCTGTGGATCACCAAGTCCAATCGATATCCCCACTCTACAAGGTTCACCCTAAACCCCAAGCACCACATCCAAATAACTTTGAAACACATTCAGGGTTGCTGACCCCACCACCTCCCTGGGCAGTCCATTCCAATACCTGACCACTCTTGCTGGGAAAAAACATCTCCTGATATCCAATCTAAACCTACCCAGTCATAGCTTGAGGCCATTCTCTCTTGCCCTGTCACTAACTACCTGTGAGAAGTGACCAGCACCAACTTCTCCACAACTTCCTTTCAGGTAGCTGTAGATAGCCATGAGGTCTCCCCTCAGTCTCCTCTTTTTCAAACTAACCATCCCCAGCTCCTTCAGTCACTCCATCCCTCCCCTGCAGAATCTTGCCAGCACCACACAGCTCAGTGTTGGTGGCAGACTTGCTCAGGGTTCACTCAGTCCCACTGCTCGTGTCACGAATATATTAGATTGTCAGTCCCAGCATTGCCCCCTGAGGATTGAATCCATCATTGGACTCCACCTGGCATAAAGCCATTACCTGCAGCTCTTTTGAGTGGGGCTGTCCACTCAACTCATGGACAGAGGCATTGAGTGCAGCCTCAGCAGGTTTGCTGACCACACCAAGCTGTGTGATGTGGCTGACAGACTGCAGGGAAGAGATTCATCCAGAGGG
>WBNM01043387.1:19164-33814 GCA_013399055.1 Ramphastos sulfuratus | reverse complement strand
ACGCGAGGGGAGGGAGGCTGCACCTCAGGAAGGCTGGATCTAGGCTGTGTGTTTTAGGAAGACCAACCCAGGTGGCAGTCCCTGTGCATGCCACCCTTCATAGAACCATAGAACGGGAAGGTTGGAAGGGACCTCAAGGATCATCCAGTCCCAACCCCCTGCCATAGGCAGCAACACCTCCCACTAGCACAGGTCACTCAAGGCCTCGTCCAACCTGGCCTTGAACACCTCCAGGGAGGGAGCAGCCACAACCTCCCTGGGCAACCTGTGNGGGTAGATTCAGACTGGAGGTTAGGAAGAAGTTCTTCAGCATGAGGGTGGTGAGAGCCTGGCACAGGTTGCCCAGGGAGGTGGTGGAAGCCTCATCCCTGGAGGTGTTTAAGGCCAGGCTGGATGAGGCTGTGGGCAACCTGATCTAGTGTGAGGTGTCCCTGGGCATGGCAGGAGGGCTAGCACTGGCTGCTCCTTGTGGTCCCTTCCAGCCCTGACTGATTCTATGATTTAAGGCTCTACAGAGGCAGTGCAGGCAAGCACAGCATTCCCTTGGTTGTGAGGCAGGCAGTCTTGTTTCTAGGGGATGGCTTCATCTGGAAGCAGCCTGATAAGGATGCAGAGCCACTCTGGTGGTTGTTATTAACCCACTGTAAGGTTTCCAAGTGCTCACTCACTGACAGGCAGTGAGGTTTCTGCCTTGTGTATCTGGCTGTGCTGCTGGCCCTTTGTAGGACATGCAGGCAGTGCTTTGGGGTCCCTCTCCCAGCTAAGAGAAGGAAACTGAGCAACTGAAGGAGCTGGGCATGGTCAGACTGAGGAAGAGGAGGCTGAGGGGAGACCTCATTGCTGTCTACAACTAACTGAAGGGACATTGTGGAGAGGCTGCTGCTGGGCTCTGCTCACCGGCAATTGGAGACAGACCAAGGGCGAATGGCCTCAAGCTGAGGCTGGGGAGGGTTAGATTGGACATGAGGAAAAAGTTCTTCACAGAGAGAGTGGTCAGGGACTGGCATGAGCTGCCCAGGGCGGGGGTGGAGTCACCCAGCCTGGCTGTGTTTAAGGTGGTTTGGAGGAGGTGCTTAGGGCTATGGTTTAAGGCGAGTCTTGCAGAGCAGGGGTCTAGGTTGGGCTTGGTGCTCCTGAGGGGCGGTGCCAGCCTGGGTGTGCCTGTGTCTCTGTGAAACTCCTACCTGGCACAGAGTGGGTGACTTGTTTTGGTTGGAGGAGATCCTAGTCCCTCACTGGCACTCCAAGGGCTCTCTCCACAGAGCTGCTTTCCAGCAGGTCAGCTCCTGGCCCGCACCGGTGCCCAGGGTTGCTGCTCCCCAGGACTCCACCCTTGTCCTTATGGAGCTCCACGAGGTGCCCAGCTCTCAGCCTGCCCAGCTCTGACAGGTGCCAGCCAGCCCTCCCCCTCGGTATCAGCAGCAAACTGTGATGAGCAGCAGTCAGCTCTGAACAAAGAGAAGCACAGTCAGAGGCACTCAGCAAATCGCCCAGAGAGAGAGCAGCCAGAGGGAGGCAGCCAAGGATGTCACAGGGCATAAATCGGAGCCCACAGCATAGCAGTGAAGGTTGAGTACCCTTTAAAAACCTGCTCAGAATACATCTGGGAGCTGGGAAGCAGGAGAGGAATCAGGAAGTCATTACAAGTAAAGGCTCTAAAACTTTCAGACGTGCACAGTGCTGGCAGGGACACATCTCCAGCTGAAAGCATTTCAAGATGCATCTTCATACTGAGCCCCAAGAGCCCAGGGACTCCACTGGCTCAAAAGCAGCCCCACGGCAGGGCTGATAGCCCCCAGCTGCTCTGGTGTCTCAAACCAGCTTTGAGCTGACAGTGGTGCTTCTGATGACCCCCATGCTGTCCAGGAGAGCTGCTGGGCTGGCAGCAGGGCTGTAGCAGTGAAGCAGAGCCCGTTGGTGGCAGGATTCCCTCCTGAGCACATTGCTCTGGCTCCACTCTGCTCCCTGGGCATGCAGGAGCTGAGTCCTCTCTCTCTTCTACTACAAACAGTTTTCTTCTGCACTGCAGACCCATGAGCTGAATAACAAATTTCAATCAGAGACATCTCCTCAGCAAGATGTCATCCACTCCATTTCCTATAATGATCCTTAATCCAATCACTCTTAAGAGCAGCTTTTCAGGTGGATCCTCACCACCAATGCCAGAGCAACCACTTCACTCAACCACCAGCACTGTCAGTTGGTTATCTGTCACCTGCAGAACAGGCATGCAAAATCCACTCCTCTCCACAGCTCACCCATTCAGCAACTCTCATTTAACCACGGAGCAAAGTTCCCTTGTGGCCAAGAGGGTGACTGGGTGCAGCAAGAACAGCATGGCCAGCAGCTCCAGGGAGCTCCTCCTGCCCCTCTGCTCTGCTCACTCCACACCTGCAATACTGTGCCCAGTTTGGGGCTCCCCAGTGCAGTGCAGACAGGGACCTGCTGCAGAGAGTCCCACAGAGGCTGTGAGGATGCTGAAGGGACTGGAACAGCTCTGCTGGGAAGAGAGGCTGAGAGCCCTGGGGCTGTTTGGGCTGCAGAGGAGAAGGCTCAGAGGGGATCTGAGCAATGGCTGTGAGGGGTGGGGGCAAGGTGAAGGTGCCAGGCTCTGTGTGGTGGTGCCCAGGGACAGGACAAGGAACAAGAGGGACAAGCTGGAAGCCAGGAGGTGGCAGCTGAGCAGGAGGAGAAAGTTGTTTGTTGTGAGGGTGCTGGAGGCCTGGAGCAGGCTGCCCAGAGAGGTTGTGCAGTCTCCTGCTCTGGAGACTTTCCAGCCCCAGCTGGATGTGTTCCTGTGTGCCCTGCCCTGGGTGCTGTGCTCTGGCAGGGGCTGGGACTGGCTGAGCTCTGGAGGTCCCTTCCAACCCCTCCCATGCTGTGGTTCTGTGACTCATTTGCACTGTCAGAGCCCCTGGGGACCATCTGCCCTGCTTTTATTCAGGCTTTAACACAAACTATTGTACTCCTGGCACAATCAGTAGCACCACCTCTAGAAATTAGGTAGATCCTCCCTCCTTGTTCTCTCCACGTGGCTTCATTTCTACATGGGAGAAACTCTTGTCCAGATCAGTGTTTGCTGAGCAGCGTTTCTGTCTTGCTCAGTTCTCTACAAGAAGCTAAGCTGCTAACATAACTTTTCTTGTAGTTAAAAACACATTCCATGAGCCTAACAATGCTCATCCCTGTGTGCAATAGATGGACATCATGGTTTCTACCTAAGGAGTTCAATAATAGCTCTCAGTCTGATTAGGTTCACTGACTTTATGGATATCAAAGCAGATTACAACATCCACTGAAGTAAGCAGACAGTTTCAAGTCCAACCACAGAGATGAAGAATGCAAGGCTTGAGAGATGGCCAACAAAACACTGGGCTTGAGGGAGTTTTGGGCTCCCCAGCTGAAGAGGGGCAGGGATCTGCTGGAGAGGGTCCAGGGGAGGGCTCTGAGGATGCTGAGGGGACTGAGCACTGCCTGGTGAGGAGAGGCTGAGGGACCTGGGGCTGCTTGGTCTGGAGAAGAGAAGACTGAGAGGAGATTTAATCAATGTTTATAACTCTCTGAGGGCTGGGGGTCAGGATGGGGGGACAGGCTCTGCTCACTGCTGCCTGGGATAGGACAAGGAGCAATGGATGGAAGCTGCAGCACAGGAGGTTCCAGCTCAGCACAAAGGGAACTTCTTTACTGTAAGGGTCCCAGAGCCCTGGCACAGGCTGCCCAGAGAGGTTGTGGAGTCTCCTCTGGAGCCTTTCCAGGCCTGTCTGGATGTGTTCCTGGGTGCCCTGAGCTACATTGCATGGTCCTGCTCTGGCAGGGGTTGGACTTGAGCTCTTTGGGTCCCTTCCAAACCCTGACATCCTGTGAGACCTTTCTGAGTGTGATGACAGCCCAGGGGTGGCACAGGTTGCCCAGAGAGCCTGTACAGCCTCTACCCCTGGAGATCTTCAACATCTGAGTGACCAAAGCCTCAGGCAAGAAGCTCTGAGCTAGAGCTGCCTCTGTTGCCAGTGGTTGGACAGCAGACCTCTGGAGCTCCCCTGTGGATGGAATTCCCCCACAAGTGCATGGACTGAAAGCAGAGGCTTGAAGCTTACAGCAGTCATTGGAGGGAATTCCCTAATCTGTTTTATGCTGGAGGGCAGCACAAAAATCCCTCCTGAACCTGAGCTTAAATCTAGGAAATCCAAGGCCTGGATCTACATCAGCACTGGAACTGCACATCAGTCCTGAACTGCAGCTCCTGATCATATCCACTCTTCACAGGTGCTGGAACTAGATGGTCTTCAAGGTCCCTTCCAACCCAACCTGGCTGTGGTGCCTGCACAGCCCCCAGGTAAAGGGAGGCATTCCCAAGGGGGCCTGGGAGCGACGCAGCTGCAGTGCAATGCTTCCACAGTTCTGCCACCTGGGGAGCCAAGCTGGCTCCTAGGCTCTGTGGTGGCTCTTTAAATTGCCAGAGAGACTTCTCTGAGCTGCTAGCACAAAGTGCAGGGCTAGCACAAAGCCCTCCCTGCAAAGCAGCATCCCTGCCTGCACAGCCTGACTACGGCAAGGGAAATCAGTTTCTCTTCTGCCCTTTTTGTTTTCTTTTTCTTGCCCCTCTCGGGAGCAGAGCTCCCTCCTGACCCACAGGCTTATTCAAATTTATTCCTTTCTTTTCTCTGCAAGAGGAGTATTACATTTTTCCCCCCTAAATGATTATTATTCTCCACAAGACTCCCCATCTCCTGAAAACAAAGAGAGCATTTCTGCCGGAGTCGGCGCGGTGCAGAGTGCTGCTCTACAAAAGCTTTGCAGCAGCATTAAAGATTTTCTTTTTTTTCATGTGATAATTTTCTTCTTTTTTTTTATAAGCTCAATATTTTGAATTCAGCTGAGGAATCACTTTGCTGTTTATTCAATAGTTTCCTATTCCCTCTAAGGAACAAAAGCTTTCTGCTCTTTGCATGATTTGGTACCAACAACTTCAGCTGCTGCATAATCCACCAAGCCCAACGCTGAGCACATTTGCTTTGTGTCCCGAAGACAGCAGCAACCCTCCCTCAAGACCCCAAAAGAGAAGCTTTCTTCAGAGCCTTTTTACTCTCAGTATAAAACCAGGATTTGTTTCGTCATGTTGAGGGCAGTTTAGAAGTTTCTGGTTAGTTATGCTCTCACTATGTCCAATTCATTCCAGAGGAATTAAATCATTTTCTGAAGGAACAATTCACAGAACCAGAGAATTGCTAAGGCTGGAAAAGACCTTCAGTGTCATCAAGTCCAACCACAACCCAACTGCCATGGACACTGAACTCTGTGCTGAAGCACCACAGCTTCCTGAACCCCTCCAGGCATGGGGACTCCACCACCTCCCTGGGCAGCCTCTCCCAGCCCCTCACCACTCTCAGCAAAGAAATTCTTCCTCATCTCCAACCCTCCCCTGGCACAACTCCAGGACATTGCCTCTTGCCCTGTCTCTGGTGGCTTGGGAGAAGAGCCCAACCCCAGCCTCACTCCAGCCCCATCTCAGGGAGCTGTAGAGAGCAATGAGCTCTGCTCTCAGCCTTCTCCTCTCCAGGCTGAACCCCCCCAGCTCCCCCAGCAGCAATGTGTCCTGGTGCTGGGCACACCAGACCTGGGGACAGTGTTCAGCACACAGATGAAGGAAGCATCACCTGGGCACCTCCCTCTGTCCCCTCCTGCTTTACCAAGACCTCTTCCTTACCATTTGCAGCAAGCTCATTAAGAGCCTCCTGAAGGAGAAGGTTTTGGCTGAGGTCTCTCAGGCTTTGCTGTCTCTGTGTTTCTTCAGTCTCTCTGTAGAGAGCAATAAGCTCTGCCCTCAGCCTTCTCCACAATAAACAACCTCAGCTCCCTCAGCTGCTCCTCATATGATGCCCTCCAAACCCCTCTCCAGCCTCCCTGCTCTTCTCTGGACCCCCTCCAGCCCCTCAGTGTCTCCTATCCTGTGGCACCCAGCCCTGGCCCCAGTGCTCAGCTGTAGCCTCACCAGTGCCCAGCACTGGGGCACCATCACTGCCCTGCTCCTGCTGGGCATGCTGGGTGTGATCCAGGCCAGGCTGCTGGTGGCCTTCTTGGCCCCCTGGGCACACTGCTGGCTCCTGTTCAGCTGCCCATGCCCCAGCACCCCCAGGTCCATTTGCACTGGGCTGCTTTCCAGCCACTCTGCCCCAAGGCTGCAATGTTGCCTGGGGTTGTTGTGACCCTAGTGCAGGACCTTTGTGCCTCCTGCTGGAAAACACAACTTCAGTGTAAAGCAGTGGGAGGTCAGGTGAAGGTAGCTCAAAGCAAGTAAGGAAAGCAAGAATTGCCAAGCAGCACTAAGGCACACACTTAGACATGACAATGGCTAAGCAGCAATAAGACACTCATGCACTAAGACATGAATTTTCCCACTCCTGGGCTTTCAAGACAGTTGACTTTGACAAAAATGCAATAATGGGAAGCATGCTGGATCTGTACAGCTTGATGGAGAGAGAAATAGTCCATAGCAAAACCCTGTTGTAACATTTGAGCCTTACTGTATACTGCCAGACCCTCCCCTCCCTGGAGGTGTTCAAGGCCAGGTTGGATGAGCCCCTTGAGCAACCTGCTCTAGTGAGAGGTGTCCCAGGGGAGATGGAAATTGGGTGTTAGGGAGAAGTTCTTTGCAGTGAGGGTGGTGAGACACTGGCACAGGTTGCCCAGGGAGGTTGTGGAGCACAGAATGTGCAAAGATCACATTCTGTGCTTCTGTGCTCCACAACCTCCCTGGAGGAGTCCAGGGCCAGGCTGGATGAGCCCCTGAGTGACCTGCTCTAGTAAGAGGTGTCCCTGCCCATGGCAGGGGGGTTGGAACTGGATGAGCTTTAAGGTCCCTTCCAACCTAAACCATTCTGTGGTCCTATGAATTGTGCTGCAAGATCTTCACTTGATCTTTGAGGTCCCTTCCAACCTTACCATTCTGATTCTATGATTACCACTGCCCCTGCAATACTTCCCCTCCCTGCTGGGCTCACCCCTGCCTGGGTGCAAGCAGCTCACTGATAAAAGGAGAAGACACTCATCAAGGACTTCCAGGCTTCTATCCCACAGGACAAAGGACCCACTCACCACTTCAGCCTTGGCCATGATTCACCAGCAGAAAGGGAGTTAAGAAACAGCTCTATTTAGCCCTGAGCAGGCAAGATGCATGCACATGATTACTGATTAATTAAGGCTTATTAAAAGCTTCTCCCAGAGGGCACAAACACAGAGATGCTTTTGACTAAACTCACTGGATCCACTGCACAACTCACCCTGGGCTGGAGCTGAAGGGGACTGAGTCGCCGGGAAGAGGAAAACAGGAGCAGGTCTACAAATCCTTTTGCCTTGCTCCTCTCTGCAGGTGTCTTACACAATGTGATACAGCTCTTCAGGAAAGCAGTAGCTGAAGGAAGAAGGAAGAGTGACAAATTCCTCACTCTGTGTTAAAAGTGTGGGGAAATATTTTGATTTCAAAGGGTTCCAAGATTTTATTTCAGCAGATGGGAAGAAGAAATTCTGCCACTCTGCTCTGCTGAGACCTCACCTGGAGTGCTGCATCCAGCTCTGGAGCCCTCAGCACAGCAAGGACATGGACCTGATGGAGAGGGTCTAGAGAGCCACAAAAATGTTCAAGAATTTGGAGCAGCTCTGCTACAAGGACAGGCTGAGGGAGCTGGGGGTGTGCAGCCTGCAGAGAAGAAGGCTCCAGGCAGACCTCAGAGCTGCTGCCAGTGCCTGAAGGGGCTGCAAGCAGGCTGCAGAGGGACTGTGCCCCTGCAGGGACAGGAGGAGGGCAATGGTTTGAAATGAGAGCAGAGCAGACTGAGATTGGCTGTGAGGAACAAGTTGTGCAGCAGGAGGCTGCTGGAACACTGCCACAGGTTGCCCAGGGAGGTGGTTGAGGCTCCCTGCCTGGAGATGTTGAAGGTGAGGCCGGAGCAGGCTGTGAGCAACCTGCTCTAGTGCAGGATGCCCCTGCGGAGTGCAGGGGTGGGGCTGGGTGCCCTGGGCAGCTCCCTTCCAGCCCAGCCCATTCTGTGGTTCCAAACACTACTGTTGTTATTGTAGGAACCACAATTGTTTTTCTGAAAGATTTAGGATACTCCAAAATTCTGCTGCCCTCTGAACAACAAAGCTGTGCCATTGGTCTTGAGAAGGGAAAAAACAGCAGCTGCAAGAACATGAGGCCATGAGCAGCCAACTGATGCCTTCAGCAGCCAAGGCGAGGCCCTGAGCAGCTGAGTGTATTTGAGAGGTGCCCCTGCCCATGGAGGGGAGGTTGTCGTTGGCAGTTTCTGGTGTCCCTCCCAACCTGAGCCTCTCTGAAGCGCAGTGTGGAGAGTCAGTGCCTGGCAGCACACCCTGAGGGCACAGCAGATTGCCATAGGGACAAGACCCCAGGGAAGCAGGAGCAGAGTGGCTCAGGACAGACTCACTGTGTGTGGGGACTCCTGGTTCAGAGCATGCAGCACTTCTGCCCTGCCCTGAGCAGAGGCCAAGTGAGAAGGCAGCAGGCACAGCCTCTGAGCAGGGCTGCCAGTGCCAGCCACGTGTCAGAGGTCATTGGCCAGGCAGAGCCAGCGGCCACCGCCAGCAGCCACAGCCACCACCAGTGGCCAGCAGCCACCAGCCACTGCCAGCAGCCACAGCCACCACCAGTGGCCAGCAGCCACCAGCCACTGCCAGCAGCCACAGCCACCACCAGTGGCCAGCAGCCACCAGCGGCCACAGCCACAGCCACCACCAGCGGCCACCTCCTCTGCCTTCAGAGGTCAGGCAAAGGAGAGTGCGACAGGGGCTGGAGAGCACCAACCCTGCGCTGGTGCTGGGGCCCACCTGGCACACCTCGGCCCTTCCTCCCTTGGCACTGCCTGCCGTGAGCCTGATTTCACTCCCAGGAAGGTGATCACAACGGGGGAGCAGAGAAGCAGGCTGCCAGCTCCTGCTCTTCAGGCGGCCAGCGGAGCGCAGTGTGCCCAGGCAGGAGGCAGCTCAGCCCTCCCTGCTGGAGCACAAGCTCCACACAGCACGGAGCAGGCAGGGCCACCCTGCTGCATGGCAAGCACAGGGGCACAGCTGCACATTGCTTTTTGGTAGGGATGCTGCTTGGTTAGGCTGCAGTGGTACGGGGCCAGAGAGGGACAGCTGAGATCACAGAACCACAGAAGGTTAGGGGTTGGAAGGGAACCTCTGGAGATCATCCAGGCCACCCCCCTGCCAGAGCAGGTGCACCCAGTGCAGGCCACACAGGAACACATCCAGCTGGGGTTGGAAAGTCTGCAGGGAAGGAAACTCCACAGCCTCCCTGGGCAGCCTGTGCCAGTGTCTGCCCACCCTCACTGGGAAGAATTTCCTCCTCATCTCCAGTCTCAACCTGCCCTCCTCAAAGTCACAGAACCACAGACACACCCAGGTTGGCAAAGCCCCTCAGGATCACCAAGTCTGACCTAGAACCCTACTAACAAGATTCACCTTAAACCATCTCCCGAAGCGCCACATCCAGATCTCATGGACCATGGTCGATGATTCCATGCCCAGCAACTCTTTCACTCCATTGCTTGATGTTGTTACTTTTTACTGTACCAGAAGCATACACAAACAGGTCTCAGCTTTGCTTTATTCAAGCTTCAACCCATTCCCTCTCACCCAGTCACCACAAGCCCTTGTCAGAAGTCCTTCCCCACCTCTCTCGTAGCCTTTTTCTGATACTGGAAGGCTGCCCTAAGGTCTCCCTGGAGCCTTCTGCTTCCATCTAATAACTGCCTTGAAAAGGTTTGAAAGGATTGGGCCAAATGTCACTGCTGTGTACAAATCTCAGCCAGCCTCGTTTGCAGCTCTGCAGGCTCAGGAGCACTGAACAGATACTGCAGAGGGCAGATTTGGAGGTTGTCAGACTTCTGGATCCCCAGCAAGGGTCCTCTAGTGCAACCCCCTGCAGTGAGCAGGACATCCTCCCCCCATGGCAAAGGCTTCCTGGGCTGTTCTCTCTGCCAGCCAACACAGCCACAGCTCTCTGAAATGTCCTTTTCTTCCTCTTTTTGAAAACTAAGACCCAAGCCTCCAAAAATGGAGGCACCTGAAGTCTCCTCTTGCTTTCCTTACTCTTCCCACCCCACACCAGCAAAGTCTTTTATTTACAAACAGAACTTTGGGTGATTGCTGAAACTGCTCATCATGACCACATCGTTTGTGTTCTGAGCTCCTCCTTTCTGCCCAGCAGCTTGCAGCAGCAGCAGGAAGCCATTTGGTCAGCCTCTGCAGGGAGGAGTGGATTCCTTCACCCTTCTCTTAACCTCAGGAGAGTGTGAGGTGGCAGGAGTTGGCTGGACGTTGAGTATCTATTTTTAATTAACCCTCTGCAGTGTTCTTCAAACTAAGCCTTTCTGGCTCCCTGCTGGTGAGCTCCCAGAAACAAGGAGTGCTTTGTGCTCTCTGCTGCCTCTGCAGAATGAGCACATTAGTGAGCAGGGCTCCTTCAGACCCTGCCAACCCCCCTGCTGCTGCTGGTCAAGGATGCCCTTCCACCAGCCCTCTCTGCTGCTCTTTAGCAAGGCAAATATTGCCACGGCAGCTCCATCCAGAACAGAGAGAAAAGAAGGTTTCAGAGCAGCAGCATCCAAAGGATGATCTCTTCCCTTGTTTGTTAATTTACCTGCCTCTGGGTAAGCAAAGAAACCTCAAGATCCCAGCAAATGCTCGTGGTCACTCTAGGCTGGAGTCAGCAAAAGCAGGCTCTGTAGCTCTATCAGACCTTAACTGTTCCTCAGGCTTTCCAATCCTTTGATCTGCACAGCCTGGATATGTGCCCTGGGTTTTATGCCCCTACACTGAACTTTCCTTTCACAGCTCACCTCTGGAATCCTCCCAGAACCCTGCTCACAATTACCTGTTCCTCACTTCTGCTGTTACTCCCTTTTGTTACCACTCCCTTTTGTTACCAGTCCCTTTTGTTATCACTCCCTTTTGTTATCAATCCCTTTTGTTCCCTTTCTCCTTCGCAGGCTGCATCAAGGGAAGTGCGGCCAGCAGCTCCAGGGAGCTCCTCCTGCCCCTCTGCCCTGCTCACTCCACACCTGCAATACTGTGCCCAGTTTGGGGCTCCCCAGTGCAGTGCAGACAGGGAGCTGCTGCAGAGAGTCCCACAGAGGCTGTGAGGATGCTGAAGGGACTGGAACAGCTCTGCTGGGAAGAGAGGCTGAGAGCCCTGGGGCTGTTTGGGCTGCAGAGGAGAAGGCTCAGAGGGGATCTGAGCAATGGCTGTGAGGGGTGGGGGCAAGGTGAAGGTGCCAGGCTCTGTGTGGTGGTGCCCAGGGACAGCACAAGGAACAAGAGGGACAAGCTGGAAGCCAGGAGGTGGCAGCTGAGCAGGAGGAGAAAGTTGTTTGTTGTGAGGGTGCTGGAGGCCTGGAGCAGGCTGCCCAGAGAGGTTGTGCAGTCTCCTGCTCTGGAGACTTTCCAGCCCCAGCTGGATGTGTTCCTGTGTGCCCTGCCCTGGGTGCTCCTGCTCTGGCAGGGGCTGGGACTGGCTGAGCTCTGGAGGTCCCTTCCAACCCCTCACATTGTGTGATCCTATGACTGTGTGATTGCTTTTTACCTGCCTTAAGACTCCCTGGGGATGCAGAGAGCTGGCAGAAGACAGCCTGCAGCACAGGGAGCATTCAGAGCCCTGCAGCAATGCATTTCACACCCAAGACTGCACTTCTGCTCCCAGGTGCACTCCTAAACTTCAGCTCCATTTTCTCACTGGCTCCAGCTCTCTAAGGCTGCTGCCAAGACTCAGAAGGCTTTCTTTGAATTGCAAAAATGAAACCCACTGGCAGAGGAAATCAAATTGTTGATTGAATGTGCTCAGCAAGAGCTGTCATAAGAAGTCAGTAAAACTGCCTGTAGTCCATAGAAGCAGAGAAGGCTCAGGCTGGAAGGGACCTTAGAGATCATCTACTCCAACCTCCCCACTCATAAGCCCACAGCAAGAGATTTAGGAGATGCCTTTGAAAAGAAATATGATCCTACTCCTCAAACACAGCAGCAGGAATAATGCTGGGTATCCAGATTGAGAAGTGAAGTGTCTCACCAGGAGATGCCTAATCATCTTTCTCTAATTATTTAATAATCAATTAATACAACTTAATTTGACTGGTGGGTTTTTTGGGTTTTTTCCCGTGGTTAAATTAATTTCAAACAAGATTGTACCAACATGATAAAAATGAGAGCATACACAGAGGGAAATAGAATTACAGCATGGGAGGGGTTGGAAGGGACCTCCAGAGATCATCCACGTGTTCAGAGAATGGGTTGGGTTGGGAAGGATCCTAAAGATCATTCAGTGTCGACCCCCTGCCACAGGCAGGGACACCTCCCACCAGCACAGGTTGCTCAGGGGCTCATCCAGCCTGGCCTTGAACACCTCCCTAGGCAACCTGTGCCAGTGTCTCCCCACCCTCACTGTGCTCCACAGCCTCCCTGGGCAGCCTGTGCCAGTGTCTCCCCACCCTCACTGTGCTCCACAGCCTCCCTGGGCAGCCTGTGCCAGTGTCTCACCACCCTCACTGTCAAGAATTTCTTCCTGATCTCCAGTCTCAACCTGCCCACCTCAAGCTTCAATCCATTCCCTCTCCTCCTATCACTCCCAACCCTTGTCCAAAGTCCCTCCCCAGCTCTCCTGCAGCTCCCTCAGGTACTGGAAGGTTGCTCTAAGGCTTCCTTTGAGCCTTCTCCAGGCTGACCAGCCCCAGCTCATTCAGTCTGTCCCCATAGCAGAGGTTCTCCAGCCTCTGGCCATCTTCATGTCCCTCCTCTGGACCTGCTCTTCTTCTGCAATACCCAGGCTGAGGCTTTTCAGTCACCTCCAGTTCTCTCAAAGCTGTTCAGCTTCCTTTTTTCTGCCTCTGTTTCAAGCAAAGCTGAGGCATTTTGGTGCTGACTGCTTATCACCTCCTGAGCCTCTGACCTCTTGTGCAGCTTGTCTGGTTCTGCTCTGCCTGCAGGAAAAGCATCTCAGAGAGGGCTGAAGTGGAGGCCCTGCTGGCAAAGGCTACAGCACAGCCACCTTTGCTTACAGCTCGTGGGGATGCAAGACCCTGCAGGGTTCAGGAGCAGTTTGTGGACTCCTCTGATCCCAACGTGGCAAGCTGAGGAGCAGCACAAACCTGAGAGCTTCCCAAAGCAGCCTCCTGGCAACACCTGACAGGCTCCAACCCTCTGTGCCAAGGCAGTCAGCACCCACTTACACCTCTCTAAATGTTCATAACAGCCACGGTGCCACCACGAGCCCCATGTAGGCCCCTTCAGGATGTTCTGCACTTTAAGCACCTAAAAATAGCTCAATAAAATCAAATAATAACATAACAACAACAACAACAAAACCCTTTAGAGAAACACAGCCTGCCAGGGTTACCTCACTGCAGAGGGTATCACAGGCATGTGGAGCTTTCAGAATATAAAAATAAAAGAATTCTGTTCCCTTAGGACAGGCTGGGGAAAGCACAATTCAGTTAGAAAGAAAATTACAACCAAAAAAAAAAAGGAAAAAACAGGAAAAAAAATAGAAAGAAAAAAATACAGGGAAAAAAAAAACCCAGAACAAAACAAATTTGGAGGCTAAATTAAAAAAATTTAAAAAAAAAAAAAGAAGCTTAAAAACCTAATTTTCAGCCTTGGGCATTAGTGTTTTAATTGTGCACTCCTAATAGGGCCTTAATTACATGTCTCACTTGCTCCTAATTTCCTTGCATCTCACCCTGGGTTTTAGAGGGAGCTGAATGGTATTGCAGAATTCCAGGGAATTGGAGATCATTCAGCTAATGGCAGCAAATCTGATTTCCATCTCTAAAAAGCTTGGGCTTCATCTGGCTTCCTAACAACTATTGCCAGGTACTCAGTGTGAGGGATGAAAATGGCATCTGCCCAGAGCCTCTGAGCAAGCACTTGTGAAAGGTTAGCAGTCCAGATGGAGGCTGTGGCTGCCTCCTGCCTGGGGGGGTTAGAGTGGAGCTGAGGAAGAAGTTGCTGAGTGTGAGGTTGGTGAGCCCAGGGAGGCTGTGGCTGCCTCCTTCCCGGGGATGCTCAAGGTCAGGCTGGAATAGGCCTTGAGCAGCTGAGTCTGGTTGAGAGGTGTCCCTGGGCATGGAGGAGCTTGGAGCAGAGGAGCTCTGAGGTCCCTCCCAGCCTGAGCCAGTCTGTGACACAAAAGCAGAGTCAGAGCCTTTGCTGGCTTAGCAAATCAAGTCATTGGTATCAGCAAGGCTCACACAGATGGGTAGGGAGCAGAGAAAAGCTGGCCCTGGAACCACAGAGTCATCCAGGCTGGGGAAGAGCTTTAAGAGCACTGAGTCCAACCACAACCCAACTACCACAGACACAAAGCTCTAGCCTGAAGCACCACAGCTACAGCTCCTTGAGCACCTCCACACAGGCGGCTGGAGACACATCCCTGGGGTGGGCAAGGCTGTGAGCTGCCTGCTCCAGTGGAGGATGTCCCTGCTGGCTGCAGGAGGGTTGGGCTGGATGCCCTTTGGAGCTCCCTTCCCACCCAACCCATTCCATGCTTCTATGGGCAACTCAACTGAGTACCACAGCCCAAGGTTTGAGCACAGTGCCAGCTGCCCTGCTGTGCACAGCCCTGCAGCTCGGTGCCAGCTCCCCT
>WBNM01043387.1:0-18987 GCA_013399055.1 Ramphastos sulfuratus | reverse complement strand
ACCTGGCCCAACCCCTGCAGCCCGGTGCCAGCTGCCCTGCTGTGCACAGCCCTGCAGCTCGGTGCCAGCTCCCCTGCTGTGCACAGCCCTGCAGCTCGGTGCCAGCTCCCCTCGTGTGCACAGCCCTGCAGCTCGGTGCCAGCTCCCCTGCTGTGCACAGCCCTGCAGCTCGGTGCCAGCTCCCCTCGTGTGCACAGCCCTGCAGCTCGGTGCCAGCTCCCCTGCTGTGCACAGCCCTGCAGCAGCCACCCCGCAGCACGCTGCAGCCTCAGGCTGTCTGCCTGCAATTCTACAGGTGCAAAGTGCTGAAAGAGTAGAAGCTGAGGAGCACAGGAACTGCCTGCTCCTCTCCTCCAGCTGTTCATCCCTGTGCCTGCAGTGGCAGTGAAGCTGAGCAGGCTCCCACGGCAGAGTTTGTGTGGGGAATCAGACACACTGGAGGTATCTGAAGGTATCTATACTGGAGATCATAGGAAGGAAGTCCTTACAGTGAGGCTGGGGAGACACTGCAATGGGTTGCCCAGAGAAGTCATAGATGTCCTTACCTGGGAGTCTTCAAGATCAGGTTGGCTGGGACTCAGAGCAACCCGATGCAGTAAAATCTGTCCCTGCCCATAGCAGGAGGGATGGAACTAGACAATCTCTAAGTTCCTGCCAAGTCAAACCATTATAGAATCATAGAACAGTAAGGTTGGAAGGGACCTCAAGGATCATCCAGTTCCAACCCCCTGCCATAGGCAGGGACACCTCCCACTAGCACAGGTCACTCAAGGCCTCGTCCAACCTGGCCTTGAACACTTCCAGGGAGGTTGTGGAGCACAGAAGCACCTAAAGTGATCAAAGATCATGTCAGTGCTTCTGTGCTCCACAACCTCCCTGAGCAACCTGTGCCAGTGTCTCCCCATCCTCAACCTGTGCCAGTGTCTCACTTCCTCCTAACATCCAGTTTCAATCTCCCCTCTGCCAGTTCAAACTCACTGCCCCTTGTGCTGTCATCCCCCGACCTTGTCAATAGTCCCTCCCCAGCCTTCCTGGAGCATCCTTCAGATACTACAAGCCCACTCCAAACTCTCCTGGAAGCCTTCTCTTCTCCAGGCTGCAGAGCCCCAACTCTCTCAGCCTGTCCTCACAGCACAGCTGCTGCAGCCCTCTCAGCATCTTGGTGGCCTCCTCTGGACAGGCTCCAACACTTCCATGTCCTTCCTGTGCTGGGGGCTCCAGAACTGCACACAGGACTCCAGTCTATTCTACTGCTCTGTGCTACAGGACCCGAGTGGCAGAACTCTGCTAATATAAGGACAGAGAGGAATTGTCCCTCTAATCCCCAGCATTCTACCTGCAAACCCACTAAGAGCAAAAACTATCCTCAAAAGAACCACCGCTTCTGAACACGTACAGCGAAGCAGGGAGTTAAAAGTAGCAGCAAAGACTTCCTTCTCCCATCTTATTTTTAAATAAGAACACCAAGTGGGAAGCAGGGGAAGGATCCTGCAACATCTTTCAAAGGGTAGAGCTACAGCAACTCAGTGACTCACCAAATTACAGCATAGGAGAAAACGTAACCTTATGATTCAGCCTGCAATTAGCAGCCCAGAAAATGCAGGAGAGAAAATTAGTCAAATGCCACAGCCACTCAGGGCCTGGGAAAATAAGGACAGGAACTTTAAAATCACTGCACAGCATTTACAGGAAGGGTTTGTTTTTTTTTTTTAAAGGAGACATTTATAGAGAGGAAGAAAAAAAAATCACATCTCAGATCCCATCTACCANAACTGCACACAGGACTCCAGGTGGGGTCTGACAAGAGCAGAGTAAAGATGGGAGATTTCACATTGCAAAAAAACCCCAAAACAACCCAACAATCAAACCCCAAACTCTACTACCAAGAAATAGGACAGGCAAGAAGTTCAGAAATCAACTGCTCAGCAACAGGCAGACAATAACATCAGAGAGCAACTGGCCAGAGTCAGCATGCAAATGCAGATGCCATTAAGGGGCACAGAGGTGTGAGCAAGAGCTCTGGGGTTTGACCAAGAGAAAATCTGGTGAGGACTGCATCTACAGAGCCTGGTGAGGAGGCCAACCATTGTCAGTAACAATGAAGAGGCATTTAATAAGGAGTACATCTAGACAGCTGTTTAATGAGGAGGATATCAGTCATTACTAATAAAGAGTTGATTAGCAAGGAGCAAATCTGCCATTCAAAACCTGTCAGAGCAAAGTAAGGACTGGATGCAAAGAGTTGCTGAGTCCTGCCCTTCAAGAGATGTGATTCAGAGATTCATGGAATGGCTTGGGTTGGAAGCTCATCCAGCTCCAACCTCTTGCTGTGCCCAGGGACACCTCCTGCCAGCACAGCTTGATCAAGGCCTCATCCAGCCTGGCCTTGAACACCTCCAGGGAACTTTTGCTTAGGTTCTTTTTCTGGTTTGAGTTTGTTTGTTTCTTTGTTTTCAAGGTTGGACCTTGGGCGCCTCCAGGGAGGGCACATCCACAGCCTCCCTGGGCAGCCTGTGCCAGTGTCTCCCCACCCTCACTGCCAAGAATTTCCTCCTCATCCCCAGTCTCAGTCTGCCCTCCCTCAGCTCTGCACCTGAGGCTGAGAAGATGCCCAGGAAGTTCAGCTGAACACTGTCTTTAAATCCTCAGCACTGAGAGGAGAGAGGAAAGCAAAGCCTGATCTGGATGCCTGCCCAGCAGCTCCCTCAAGGCCTTTCCCAGCCAGGACCCAGAAGAGCCACACAGATAGGATGAAGTTCACAGAATCACAGAATGGGCTGGGCTGGAAGGGACCTCCAAAGCTCATCTAGTCCAAGCCCCTGTGCAGGCAGCAGGGACATCCTCAACTAGACCAAGCTGTCCACAAGCAAACCAGTAGAGAAACATCCTGCAAGTGACCTCCCACCCCGTTCCAGGGCAGCCCCTGGCATTCTAGGATTGTGTGAAAGGGCACTCAGATACACACTAAATGCCCAGCTTTGCAGTGGGGCCCTTGGGAGGGGATAGAACACAAGGCAAACCCAATTAGCTTCAAGAAAAGGACAGGAAGAGAACAAATGATGAGCAGAATGGTTAAATCTCCCTGGACTTCAAAAGCTTCTCAGCAGAAAAACACAGGGAAAAAAAAATCTAATGAAGAAAATAAACCACAGCAAAATGCAGCTTGAATGCCAGACTCTCACTGTTGGGTTAATGCAGAGAAAAAAGGCTTCTTGAGTTTAAAAGCTCTGGCAGCTAGCCCCAAGCTGTTGCACTTAAATCACGTGGAAAGAGATTGTTTGCAAAGGCCTGAAGGGATGGGATGAGGAGCAGTGGCCTCAAACTAGAGCAGAGCAGACTGAGATTGGCTGTGAGGAACAAGTTGTGCAGCAGGAGGCTGCTGGAACACTGCCACAGGTTGCCCAGGGTAGTTGAGGCTCCCTGCCTGGGGATACTCAAGGTGAGGCTGGAGCAGGCTGTGAGCAACCTGCTCCAGTGAGGTTGTCCCTGCTGAGTGCAGGGGTGGGACTGGGTGCCCTGTGCAGCTCCCTTCCAGCCCAGCCCATTCTGTGGTTCCATGTTGATTGCCCTTTCTGCTCTAGTGCAGCAGGGGTGGGAATTCCCCCAGTCCTGGTGCCTCTACCTGCTGCTTAGCTGTGTGCCAGTAATGACTGAATCCAAAGTGGACCTTGGCATTTACAAAGCTTAAAAGACTCCAAGGAGCCTGAAGAGCTCAGAGTTTAAACAGTGGTGTGATGGCAAATCATCAAACCTGTCAGAGACTAACAGCTATGAACTCTCCCTATCAGGGGAGAGCTGAGGCTGGAGGACAGGCAGGCAGGGAAGGAGTCCACAGACAAGAGGGAAGGCTCTGAAGTGACTCCAAAACTGACAGTGCTGTGAGCTCTGCCTGCAGCAAATTGTCTTACTAAAATGACTTTCAGAGTGCTAACAGAGAAAACTTGGCAAAGCTGAGACAGCATAAAATGGGCATAAAAAACCCAAATAAAATGTGTTTAGCAAAGCTTGCTGCAAGGTTTAGGAGACTCACAGCTGCTGGACCACAGCACTGCTGAGGGCTGCTCTGCAGCTGCTGCTCTGGAACAGGGAGCCACCACTGCCAGGTCCCTCCAGGAGAGTCCACAGCCAGGCACTAAAGCATCACTGCCTCATCACAATGCTGAAGTGACCTTTCTTTGCAGTTTACAATCCATATCACCTCCACTTGCTGGTACTTCAGCCCAAGGAGTAGCTGGAGACAATGATTGCCTTACCTGGATGTGAATGCACAGCCCAGAGCAGCTGCTTTGCTGAGTGCTGAAGCAGTGGCATCAATCGACTCAAATCATGGCTGAAAGTCATCCTTTTGTCTCAGGGCTCTGCAAACAACACCAGATGATCTGTGGTTAGCATCTTCCACACTCACCACAGCTCTGTCTTCCATCATCACACCAGACCCTGAGCAGCCTGGGCTAGTGGGAAGTGTCCCTGATGGTGCCAGAGGGGTTGGAACTGGATGATCTCCGAGGTCCCTTCTGACCCAACCCACCCTACAAATCCATGAACAGATGAGGAAAGAGGTGATGGACCTGGGGAAAAAGCTGTTACCTGGGGAGAAGCAGCAGTACTAAACATGGAATCAGAGCAGTACAGAATGTGAGGGGCTGGAGGGGACCTCCAGAGCTCAGCCAGTCCCAGCCCCTGCCAGAGCAGGAGCACCCAGGGCAGGGCACACAGGAACACATCCAGCTGGGGCTGGAAAGTCTCCAGAGCAGGAGACTGCACAACCTCTCTGGGCAGCCTGCTCCAGGCCTCCAGCANTTGCAGGTGTGGAGTGAGCAGGGCAGAGCAGAGGGGCAGGAGGAGCTCCCCAGAGCTACACTCCTAAACCATTGCATTCAAGGACATCTCAGCTCAGGTTCATTGATAAGCTTTCAGTTTGCTTTGCCCTTCTCTGCTGTTTACTCACAGAGCAGAGCTGTTTCCCGTTGCATCCCCACCCCTCCTGTGCCCCACTCCCCCCTTTGTTCTCAAAGCCCTTTCCCAGAATTTCACTACCTCCTGGTCAGTTTTAGTTGTGTATTTTTCACAGGTACAAGTGTTTGGCATTTTACAAATGCACCCCCGAGAGTCAGGACTGAGCCATTTCCACCTAAACTTCTCACACCTTGCAGCTGGAAAACTTTCAAACCTGTGCTCAGCGTGGCAGGGCAGTGCCCGTGCCAGGAGGTGGCACAGCCCTGCCTGACAGCCAGGAGAACGATGCCACCAAGTCCCCCACATCAAGTCACCATCCCCCAAGTTCTAAAGCCATGCTCTGCCCTTCCCTCCCTGGACCTCCAGTGGGTGGAAGATCACCTAATTAGCAGCAATTTATTATGAATGAAAGTACAGAGCTCTGAAATTGTTCATGCAAATCGAGGCCTTTGATAGCTTCAGAGGCAACAAATGTGAATGCATTTTTTCTCTAATTGCCTAATAGATTCCCTGGAATAACTTGCAAACATTCACTACACTTCTGTCATTAGCATCATAAACTCATCCTGTCCCCATCCAATTACCATTTCTTGGAACGACTAATTAGCAGTTCCATGAGCTAAACACTGACAACACTGCAGATGCAGTGCCCTGGCTGCCTCTGGCCAAGGGGCACCACCCAGAGCTAACACCTTTAGAGACTCACAGACTGCATCAGCTGGGAGGGACCCTCCAGGGGCATCCTGGCCACCCCCTGCAGCACAGGGACACCTCCAGCCAGAGCAGGCTGCACAGGGACACAGCAAGGCTGAGCTTGGATGGCTGCAGGGATGGGGCCTCAAGCACAGCCCTGGGCAGCCTGTGCCAGGCTCTCCTCACCCTCACTCTGCAGAGCTTCCTCCTCAGCTCCAACCTAACTCTGCCCTGCTCCACTTGCAAACCATTGCCCTCGGCCTGTCCCCACAGCCCCTTCTGAGCAGTCCCTCCCCAGCCTGCCTGCAGCTCCCCTGCAGATGCTGAAATGCAGCTCTGAGCTCTGCCTGCAGCCTTCTCCTCTGCAGGCTGCACAGCCACAACTCTGCCAGCCTGTGCCCACAGCAGAGCTTCTCCAGCCCTCTGAGCATCTTGGTGGCCTCCTCTGGACCCTCTCCACCAGCTCCAGCTCTCTCTTGTGCAGGGGTCCCACAGCTGCAGGTGAGGTCTCCCCAGAGCAGAGCAGAGGGGCAGGATCTCCTCTCTCCATCTCTGCCCATGCTGCTTTGGATGCAGCTCAGGCTGCCCTTGGCCTTCTGGGCTGGCAGTGCCCACTGCTGGCTCCTGCCCAGCTTCTCCCTCACCAGCACCCCAAGTCCTTCTCTGCAGAGCTGCTCTCACTCTCCTCACCCCCAGCCTGCACTGATATTGAGGATTGCCCTGACCCAAGTGCAGGACTATGAGACCACTCTCCACTTCCAGAAATATGAAACAAGACCAAAAGGCAAAGTGAAGCCTGGTGGCAAACATCTGATGTGCCAGCTGAGCCATCATGGCACCAAAACAGCCACACCATGCCTCCAGGTTCTACTGTCTGTTGGCTTCCACCTGCAGGGACTCTGGCAGGGCCAGGATTCCCACTTCCATCTGGCTGTAGCCAAAGCCACTGCTGACTTTGTTCAGCCAGACGACAGCAGCAGCACCTCTGGCCCCACGCAGTACTGAGCTGGACAGACACCTGCCTGCTCCATCCCCATTCCAAGCAGGGATGACTTCCAAGCTGGACCAGGTTACTCCAGGCCTTCTCCTGGAGCATTCTGAAGCTCTCTAAACACAGAGATGCTAGAAATTGTGCTGCTGCTTAAGCTGAAGTCTGCCTGAAAAAAAGGGCTGGAGCATTCAGCTCATTGTGAGCACAGCTTCTGACATCCAGCAGCAGCCTTCAGGCAGTGCCTACCTGAGTACAGATACTTGGGTGGTTATGGTCTTAGTGGGACAAAGGAGAGTGGGCAGGCTGTGGAACAAACTGTTGTGCTAGAAAATGACAGCAGAAGAATACAGGCAAAAAGATATGGGAAAGAGAGAAAAGAGCAAAGCCACCAGAGAGCAAAGCTCCCTCCTCTTCTGCTAGCAGAGACTCCTGCAGAAGACTTTACTGGAGCACAGAGCTCCCCCCCAGCAGTGGCCTTGGGTCTTTTACCTATGGTGGAAACTTCCTAGAGCTTGAGCTGACATCCAGGGGCTTCCACACAGCCTGTTGGAGCTGTTCCACTGCACTGCCTCTGCTTCCCTAGAGCTGCTGCCAGCTGCAGCTGCCTGGGGCTGTCCCCCCCACAGATCCAGCCACAAAGTTCCCTTTTCACTTCCCCAAAGCCCACTTTGGGATCACAGCTTTTCACCATTTGATCCCAACCTTTATCTTTGACCTCCAGGAAGCCTCAGCCTGGCACAGGATGAAGTCTCTCCCCTTAAAAGTTGCCTGCAATATTTCATAGAATCCTAGGCTGGCTTGGGTTGGAAGGGGCCTCAGAGGTGCTGTGGCAGTCAAGGTAAGCAAGCAGTGCCTGCCCGTTCTGAGTGCCCCCAGGACCCAGCTGAGGTGAGTGAGCATCTCTGGTGCCTTTCCTCTTCCCTGGCTGTTCAAACCAAACCTGGTTCATTATGTTCCCCTTTGTAGTGCTAATGACTCTAATAACTCCCATCTATGCTTTTGCCATGTTGGACTTCAAAAGCTAATGCCATTATACACAGGGAGAGCTGCTAAACAGCAGCTTTCATGTCCCTGCCTTGAAGATCAAATCAAACTGTAGGCATTAATGAGGTGATTTGGATTTCTGCTCCTTGCAAGAAAATCACCACTCCACTGTGGGAGCTTCTTTCCCTGGGAGGAGAGGAGCAGCTCTGTGGTCCAAGTGAATACCTTTCCTGTTAAGGTTACTGAGATGCCAAACAAAACCTCAGTGGCTTGCAAGTGGAGCAGGGCAGAGTTAGGTTGGAGCTGAGGAGGAAGCTCTGCAGAGTGAGGGTGAGGAGAGCCTGGCACAGGCTGCCCAGGGCTGTGCTTGAGGCCCCATCCCTGCAGCCATCCAAGCTCAGCCTTGCTGTGTCCCTGTGCAGCCTGCTCTGGCTGGAGGTGTCCCTGTGCCTGCAGGGGGTGGCCAGGATGCTCTTTGGGGGTCCCTTCCAACCCAGTGCAGTCTGTGAACAGCAGGAACCCACAGGCTGGAGCCTGTCTGACCTCCTGTAGGATTTGGCTTTCCAGTAGCTGCTTTGGTCACTGCATTTTCACAGCTGCCTTTACAGCCTCTGGCTCTGGCTAGTTCAGCAGAACAAGCAGCAGCAATTTACACTTTATTAGTTTTCCTCTGGAATTCTGACCCAGCCACAACTACAAGTACTAGGAACAGGGCAAAAATGAGTAGGACTGCAGGTGTTCAGACTTCTAGAAGGAAAGGAGTCATGGAATATTGGGGAAGAAATAAAACAAGGCCAAGCAAAAAGCTGCTTACAACTTAGAATTTTGCTTAGAACTGTTCCCCCCTTCCCTCTCCTGCCAGTCACTGTCCTCAGCTCCAGCCTGCATTGCTGCTGCAGTGGGCAGCAGTGACCTGCAGCAGAACTGTAGGAAGAAGTTCTGTCCAGTGAGGGTGGTGAGACCCTGGCACAGGCTGCCCAGGGAGGCTGTGGATGTGCCCTCCCTGGAGGCGTTCAAGGCCAGGCTGGAGGAGGCCTGGAGCAGCTGTGCTGTGGGGAGGTGTCCCTGGGCACAGTGGGGAGGCTGCAGTAGATGAGCTCTGAGGTCCCTTCCCACCTGAGCCATTCTGGCATTCTGTGTTTTGCACTACTTCAGCAGACCCAGGGAACTGAGTGCCCTCAGTGACAGGCTCAAACCAAGCCACTTGCAGAGGCAGGGCACACACAACCCAGCCACTGGCAGCTCTTCTCTGGGCAAACATGAGGGCACTGCTTGGGAAGCTTGCAGCCCAGAACCTCTCCTGTCCAGCTCCTTCTCCATCCTCCACCAACAATCACAGAGCCAGAGAGCATCAGGGGTCAGAAGTGACTTTGAAAGTTCACCCAGCCTGACCCCCTGCTGCAGCACCAAGGCCTTGTGGCACCCCTGCCCTCAGGGCACACCACACAGCTTGCTGCCATCAGCAAACTCAGTGCCACTGCCCACGCTGCTGGCAAAGATGTTAACCAGTGCTGGACCCAGGACAGAGAGCCCTGAGGAGCTGCTCTTGTCCCTGGTCTGCACCTGGCCTTGGGCTGACAGGCAGTGGTGGGAACAGATCTTTTGTGATGAATTATAAACTTTTGTCTTCTGCTTCTCTGCTCTCCCTGCACAGCTGCAGGCAGCAGCAGCACTGCAGACAAACAGGGGCAAGCTTCCCAAGCAGGTGGCCTGTGCTGCATGCAATAAATCCTTCTCTGCCCCTTCCTACTGATACCAGTCAGTATTTTCACAGCCCTGTGGTCACGATGCCCTTGGAGGGTCCCTTCCAAGGCCATGCAGGCTGTGAATCCTGTTAAATGCTCTACAATCCTCAGCACAGTTATGTGACTAATTAGCTCCTGTAGAGTTTGCAAATCTATGTAGATGAGACTGGGCAGTGGAGAAGCACAGAGCTGCAGACAGAGCTTCAGCAGGCAGCTGTGCTCCATCTCAGACAGACCTGCTTTGCAGTGCAGCCTCAGCAGGCACACTGTAAGCTGTGCAGGCACACAGCAGAGCATGTGAGATATTGCTCTTCAGGAAAGGGATGCCTGTAGCCCTGCTCCTGTGTGCTGTGCCAGTGACAGCCTGCTGCAGAAAGCTGCTGCTCTGAGATCTTGTTCCAGTGCTCCATCTTATCCTGCCTCCCAGGCACTGGCTGCTGCACAGGCACCAGCAGGCCAAATATGACAGCAGCTCTACAGCACTCAGAGAGTCACAGATTTAGAGAACCAGAGAATCCCAGAAGAGCTCAAGCTGGANACCACAGAAACGTTCAGGTTGGGACAGAGCCTCAGGACCATCAGGCCCAACTCATAACCCTGCTCTGCAAAGCTCACTCACAAAGCAAGAGGGCTCCTTGCACCTCTGCAGTTCCAATTACCTGGCAGTTGCTGCGGGTTCAGGGGGCAGACTGAAAGGGACTGATGTTCAGTGGTGTGACAAGGAGCAGCACAGAGGGTCTGCATGAGAGACACGAGTGAGACAGAGTGAGATATCAGCAAGACAGGAGATGTGAGAAGCCAACAGAGCAGTACACACAGGCAAAACGTGGCTGGGTGATCCCAAGGAGGAAAGACAGAAGCTGAAAGCCCCAGGGCAGAGGAGAGCTCTTGACACGTGTGAACCGAACGGCTGAGACACGGCCGAGCAATGAGATCGGGAGCAGAGGGGGAAATGCAAAGCTGGAGCGGTCTGGTGAAGCTGTGAAGGGCCTGCAGGGGCTCAAAGACGACAGCAACCAGCCCAGGCAGCAGCAGGAGCCGGCGCTGACCGGAGACTGCCACCCGCAGCACGCACAAGGATGCTGCTGTGAGAGCCGCGCGGAGGGGGAGCCTGCAGGGCAGCTGCGATGCTGCCTCCGACGCTGCGCCCATCTCTAGGGCAAAGCAGCGACGGCAGAGCCACAGCTGCCGAGAGTGGGTATGAAGGATGGGAGCACCTCTGGCTCCCTAGAGAGGTTGTGGAGCCTCCTCTGGAGACTGCTCCTGTGTGACCTGCACTAGATTATGAGCCTGCTCTGGCAGAGGGTTGGACTCCATGATCTGCAGAGGTCCCTTCCAACCCCTAATGTCCTGTGATCTATCATCTCATTGCATCTGTTACAGACCATTTGCATCACTGAAAGAAGTCAGATCAGGAAAGAAAGGATCCTTGAATCAACCTGGGACTCCCTGCAGCATCACCTCAGAGTCACACACGCACAGAACACAGCTGGTAGGAAGCCACACTCCAGGTCCAGTCCCAGCACTGAAAGGTCGATGCCACTGAACAGTTTTGATTTAGCTTTCCATAACCAATGTCTCCTTTAAAATCCTCAGCAAACAACACAGCCTAGCACTGAAACAACTGAGAAGTGCATGGTACAGGCTGGGTGCAGCCAAAATCACAGCAGAGATCACAGCAGTTTTGTGAGGCAGGCACTGGTCCCTGGCAGCCCAGAGGCAGCTGTGTGCTAGCTGCAGCCAGAGGAGGGGATTCTGCCCCTCTGCTCAGACCTCACCTGCAGCACTGCCTCCAGCTCTGGGGAACCCAGCACAAGGAGGACCTGGAGCTGCTGGAGAGGGTCCAGAGGAGGCCACAGAGATGCTCAGAGGGCTGGAGAAGCTTCCCTGTGGGGACAGGCTGGAGAGGTGGGGGTGCTCAGCCTGGAGAAGAGAAGGCTCCAGAGAGACCTCAGAGCAGTGCCTGAAGGGGCTGCAGGACTGCTGGGGAGGGACTTTGGACAAGGGTTGGCAGTGTCAGGATGAGCGAGAATGGATTGAAGCTTGAGGAGGGCAGATAGAGAGTGAAGAAAGAAATTCCTGGCAGTGAGGCTGAGGAGACACTGGCACAGACTGCCCAGGGAAGTTGTGGATGTCCTCTCCCTGGAGGTGTTCAAGACCAGGCTGGATGTGGCTCTGGGCAAGCTGGGCTGGCGGGAGGTGTCCCTGGGCATGGCAGGGGGTTGGCACTAGATGACCTTCAAGGTCCCTTCCGACCCATTCCATGACTCTATGAATGTCAACCTTCCTCCCCTCCAGTTGCTTCTTGAGGCTGAACTTCCTGAGGCAATGAGCAAAACACCCATGGTAAAGCTTTTCATTATTTACTACCCACAGGGTGATGAAACCTAAAGAGTATCTTTAAAACACTTTAAAAAGAGCTAAACCAGAAAATGCTGCTAATTGTTTGACAGCTGTGTTACAGTTTTACTCAGAATGGTAAAGGAATGAAGGCTCAAGGAGAAGAGAGAAGAGGTCTGGTTTTCCTCCAGAGATCCTGATGGGCTTTTGTTACTTTCTTCTGCAGAAGCAATTCTCTGAGCAAATAATGAGTTCTTCACGTCAAGTCCTTAGCAAATTGAATTAAACTTCTCCCTGTAAATGTGGCTCTTCACATTAAGGCAGCTCATTAAAGAGATGGCTGAGGAGTTCCATCAGTAATGAAAACCATTTACCAGGCAGTCTGGTGAACAGCTTGGGTGCAGGCTGGGCTCAGAGCACTCAACTCTGCCTCCAGCCTCCCTCAGCCAGATACTTTCCTTGCTGTGTGGCCACTGATGCCCACCTTGAGCTCACGGCCAGTACCTGGGCCAAGCAATTTCACTTGTGCTGTGCACTGCAGCTGAAAGCATTTCCCACAGAGATCAGTACTGGGCCCAACACTCTTCAGTGTCTTCCTGAGTGATCTGCATGCTGGGAGCAGGAGCACCCTGATGAAGTTTGCAGATGGCAAAGTGAGTGGGCAGGTTGGCACTCCAGAAGGCAGACCTGGAGAGGCTGCAGGAGTGAGCTAGCAAGAACCTCATGAAGTTCAACAGGGACAAGGGCAGAGTCTTGCACCTGGAAATGCCAAACCCAGGAGTGTGGCTCAGGCTGGCATCCACCTGGCTGCAGAGGAACCTGGGGGTCTGGGTGGACAAAAAGCCCAGCATGAGTGAGCAGTGAGCTGCAGGGGCACAGAAAGCCAACAGGGTACTGGGCTGCATCACCAGCAGCAATAAAGAAGTCATCATCCCACTCTGCTCAGTGCTGGTCAACCCTGGAGCACTGCCTGCAGGTTTGGCCCTGCTGCCTGAAAGAGCTGTGGACAGGCTGGGAAGTGTCCAGAGAAGGGCCAGAGAGCAAGGAGAGGCTGAGAGAGCTGGGCTTGTGCAGCCTGGAAAGAGTGCTCAAGGCAGACCTCATCACCATGAACCAGGACAGAAAGGGTGGCTGCCAGGAGCACGGAGACTCCCTTGTGGCAAGAGTCCCCTGGAAAGGACAAGGGGGAAGGGATAGAAGGTACTGCTGGGGAGATTCCTGCTGGAATCCAGCAGAAAATGCTTTCCCCTGGGAAGAGTCAGGAGGTTGGAATCTCCTGGCAAGGGAAGCAGTGGGGTCAGGGTGCTGAGCCAGCTCACTGCAGGCACCATGGTGAGGTTTGCCCTGCTGACCCTCGGGGTCCTTCCCCACCTGAGCCATCCCAGGGCTGCCTGGAGGCAGCATGAGGCACAGCTCCCAGGAAGCCTAAGGAAAGGTTGATGCCTGCCGCGAAGGTGAGCACTGCAGGGGCTCCCTGGGCAGCTTTGTCCTCTCCCCGGGGGCTGATGCTCTGCTGCTGCCTCTGCGCACTCTGCTGGAACCCACGGGTGGAAGTGGGTTCGTTTTTCACAGAGCCGCTGCGGCTCGTTCTTGCCCTTTGCAGCGAACTGCTGCTCTGCCCTCCTGCTGCCGCTGCCCAGGGCTCACTTGCAGCCTTTACTCCGAGCCCCTGCAGCCGCTGAGCCCTGCCTGGGAGGCACAGCACAGCGCCGGCGCTTTGCGGTCCCGGCCGGGCTGCAGCTCACACCGCTAACAGCAGCTCCTCGGGGGTGGGGAGAGGTGACAAATCATTGTCACTTCACTGTAAGTGAGACTTCTGACGGCAGAGCCATTACCGAGCACTTCAGCCTCCAGCTGTGCCCTTGCCAGCTGCACAGAGATCCCACCTAAAGCAGGGCGTTGAACCCAGCGCTGCTGCTGCCCACCCTGGGCTGCTTTCCCTCCTCCTTCCAGACCTCTCTTGTCGAGATATTTCTGCCCTGAATCCACCCAACTCCTCCTGCCCTTTTCCACTCCAAGATGACTTCCTTGTGGTCATACTAAGCTGATTTTCTACCTTCGATGGACCAACTGCTCTCTGCTGTCCGACGGGGAATGAAGAGGGCCAGAGATGCTTTGCAGTTGCTCGCTGTCCCCAGCGGCTCTGGGCTGCTCTGAGACAATCAGACCGAAAAAAGGAGTCTGAGGTTGTGCTTCCTTAGGGTAGTGTTTTCCTGTTCCTACCACAGCTTTTGCTGTCTCACTTTGGGTTGCAATGTCTCTAATGTCTGAGGGGTGGGGGCAAGGTGAAGGTGCCAGGCTGTGTGGTGGTGCCCAGGGACCGGACAAGGAACAAGAGGGACAAGCTGGCAGCCAGGAGGTGGCAGCTGAGCAGGAGGAGAAAGTTGTTTGTTTGTTGTGAGGGTGCTGGAGGCCTGGAGCAGGCTGCCCAGAGAGGTTGTGCAGTCTCCTGCTCTGGAGACTTTCGAAACCCCCCTGGATGTGTTCCTGTGTGCCCTGCCCTGGGTGCTGCTGCTCTGGCAGGGGCTGGGACTGGCTGAGCTCTGGAGGTCCCTTCCAACCTCTACCACTCTGTGAATTGTTGCCAGAGGTCACCACTTGGCTGAAGTGCCTGGAGCTGCTCCCCTGCATGCCCTCTCCCTGCCCCTCTGCCAGCAGTGGTTCCCTGTCAGAGCACTGTGCAAACAGAGCTCGACAGAGAGAGAATGAGGAACACTCCTGCTGCACAAAGTCAGGGAGGTCAGGGGGATATTGATGGCATCACTAATTTATTTAACACACATTCAATCCAGAATGGGAAGAAAACTTCATCTGTCACCATTCATCAGCTGCACACTGCCTGGGGCCACCAGCCTGCTGCCAGCCTGCTCCTCCTCCTCGGGTTTTGCCCAATTTGATTTTTCATTTCTCCCTCGTCCTGTGCTTCATTTGTGACTGAACAATTTCAACCCAAACCCTCCTGCTTTGTGGCAGTCAACAAGCTGTCACCTCCCAATCTTTAATATGACAGATGTCAAATTTCTGTTTTAAGTGGAACCAGGTTTTTCTATTTGCAGCACTAAAAGCTCCCTCCACTGTCTGACAAAAAATAACAAAAACAAAAACAAAAAAAAAAAAATCCTTTCTGAAAAGCCAACCATGAGAAAATAAATTTTGCCTAGCAGCTGCTGCTGCCTGCAGGACATCTCTCAAGGAGAGCAGAGATAGATGTGCATGTCCTGAGCCACAGCACAGTGCTCACTGCTCAGCACGGGTAAGCTGCAAACAAGCGTGCAGAGAACCCTACCAAGAGAGGTGAAACAACAACAGCAACCCTGGACACTGAGATGCACACAGCATCTCCTCTTTCTCTGCCCAGAGAATCAGAACAAGCTGCTTTTGTTCATTTCTTTTTCCCCTCTGCTCTGGGGAGACCTCAGCTGCAGGGCTGGGGCCAGCTGTGGGACCCCAGCACGAGAGCTGGAGCTGGTGGAGAGGGTCCAGAGGAGGCCACCAAGGTGCTCAGAGGGCTGGAGAAGCTCTGCTGTGGGCACAGGCTGGTAGAGTTGTGGCTGTGCAGCCTGCAGAGGAGAAGGCTGCAGGCAGAGCTCAGAGCTGCATTTCAGCAGCTGCAGGGAGCTGCAGGCAGGCTGAGGAGGGACTGCTCAGAAGGGGCTGTGGGGACAGGCCGAGGGCAATGGTTTGCAAGTGGAGCAGGGCAGAGTTAGGTTGGAGCTGAGGAGGAAGCTCTGCAGAGTGAGGGTGAGGAGAGCCTGGCACAGGCTGCCCAGGGCTGTGCTTGAGGCCCCATCCCTGCAGCCATCCAAGCTCAGCCTTGCTGTGTCCCTGTGCAGCCTGCTCTGGCTGGAGGTGTCCCTGTGCTGCAGGGGGTGGCCAGGATGCCCTTGGGGGGTCCCTCCCAGCCCAGTGCAAGCTGTGAACATCAATGTGCATCAGCAAGGCTCAGGAATAACAAGTGTCTGACTCTGGAAGTCTGCAACCCTGGAGAGCAGCAGGTGCCAGCCTCACCGTGGCTGTAAGTGGCCTTCAGTGCAGCTTCTACAGACAGCAGCAGCCAGTGCCCAGCAGCAGCCAGTGCCCTGGGCTGTGGCTCTCCCTGACCTCTCTCTGCCAACACCATCAGCTCCCACACCAAATTTCACAAAGGGCTGTGCAGCACAGGGGCTGCACACAGCTCCTGCTGCTCTCACCATGCTGTCACTTGGGCAGGGGAAGCTGCTCTGGAGCTGTCACACACATTCACTCCCTCAGTGCCACTTCACGACTGCCTCTGAGGGCTCAGGCAGCAGACCATGCACTGCTGGAATGCAGGCAGTGTCTAAACATTAATCCTTCTTCTTCCTCCCAAGATACCAAAAGGCATTTTGCATTAGACAAACCTGAGGCTAGCTGAGTGATTGCCTTGGCACCTACCCATGGCTGGCAGAACAGAAGCTCTTTCCTGCTTCTTTCCTTCCCCAGAACTTAGAATCACAGAATCAGTCAGGGTTGGAGGAGACCCCAAGAACCATCCAGTCTCAACTCCCCTGCCATGCCCAGGGACACCTCACACTTGATCAGGCTGTCCACAGCCTCATCCAGCCTGACCTTAAACACCTCCAGGGATGAGGCTTCCACCACCTCCCTGGGCAACCCCTGCCAGGCTCTCACCACCCTCATGCTGAAGAACTTCTTCCTAACATCCAGGCTGACTCTCCCCATTTCCAGCTTTCTTCCATTCCCTCCAGTCCTGTCACTCCCTGACAGCCTCAAAAGTCCCTCCCCAGCTTTCTTGTAGCCCACTTCAGATCCTGGAAGGCCACAAGAAGGTCACCTGGGAGCCTTCTCCTCTCCAGCCTGCACAGCCCCAACTGCCTCAGGCTCTGCTCACAGCAGAGCAGCTCCAGCCCTCTGCTCATCCTCCTGGCCCTGCTCTGGACACCTTCCAGCACCTCCATAGCCCTCTTGTCCCAGGGGCTCCAGAACTGGATGCAGCACTCCAGGTGGGGTGTCAGCAGTGGGGAGCAGAGGACTTGAGACTGTTGGGCTGGGACCACTTCCAGGCTGGCAGAACGGCAGCAGGCAGGCAGCTGTAGAGTCCCAGAGCAGATGCACTGTTGGATGTGAACTGATACCAAAATCAATAACAGAAATATTAAAGCAGCAGATTGAGAACTCTTGCAGCTGCTGAGCTCTCAGTGTATCCATGGAGTGCTCACTGGGCTGCACTGACAATTAATTCATCATCATTATGAAGGCATCGCTGACTTTGCAGCGGCTCTGAACCTGATCTGCCCCAGCACATTGGCACTTGCAGCTGACTTCCACATTCCCCTGCAACAGACTGGGGCTGAGGAAGAAGTTGCTGAGTGTGAGGTGGTGAGAACCTGGCACAGGCTGCCCAGGGAGGCTGTGGCTGCCTCCTGCCTGGGGGTGTTGCAGGCCAGGCTGGATGAGGCCTTGAGCAGCTGAGTGTGGCTGAGAGATGTCCCTGGGCATGGCAGGAGGCTGGAGCAGAGGAGCTCTGAGGTCCCTTCCAGCCTGAGCCCTGCTGTGCTTCTGGGAATAACTTCATCCTTTAGGCTTTAACCTCTAAAACCTTAAAGCAAAAGGAATTCTTTGCAAACTCACCACCTCCAGAGCTCTCTTTTCATCAGTTAAAATATAAGTAGGAGGAGAAAAAGGAAATCACAGAATGTGAGGGGTTGGAAGGGAGAGGTCTCCAGAGGCCTCCCTGCAGCCTTCTCCTCTGCAGGCTGCACAGCCACAACTCTGCCAGCCTGTGCCCACAGCAGAGCTTCTCCAGCCCTCTGAGCACCTTGGTGGCCTCCTCTGGACCCTCTCCACCAGCTCCAGCTCTCTCTTGTGCTGGGATCCCCACAGCTGGCCCCAGCCCTGCAGCTGAGGTCTCTCCAGAGCAGAAGGGCAGGATCCCCTCTCTCCATCTCTGACCAGGCTGCCCTTGGCCCTCTGGGCTGGCAGTGCCCACTGCTGGCTCCTGCCCAGCTTCTCCCCCACCAGCACTTCATGTCCTTCTCTGCAGGGCTGCTCTCACTCTCCTCACCCCCAGCCTGCAGTGATATCAAGAACTGCCTTCTCCTAGGTGCAGCTCACCTCACTGAACCTCAGTGCAGAGTCACATAGCTGGTTCCTGACTGGCACTCGGTCTCCATGGAGCCTTTGGTGCCTTGAGTTCCTCTCCTGCCTGACTGCTGCCTGTGCTGGTAGCACACCTGCAGCCATCCCACACAAGCCATTCTGTGCTCTGAATCACTGAACATGCTGTTCCCTCCCCAAAAGTTCTGCCACCACTTCTAAGTAAACATCATCTACCCTGACAGGGAAGCAGCACATTCAGAGCTGTGAGAAAGAAAAACAGAGTCAGGTAGGGCTATGAGAGGCTTCCAGAGCCACAGCTCTGCCCTCCAGCAGGAAGAGAAGCTCACAGAGATGGTCTCTGCCCAGTACCCATCCAGTGTGAACTGGGGGAGGTTCCACACTCTCTCTTGCTAGGCTATCCTAGAGCTGTACCAAGCCCAGCATTTGTCCAGGGGCTTGTAGTGAGAGGGAAGGGATGGAAGCTGGAGGAGGGGAGACGAGACTGGAGATGAGGAAGAAATTCTTGCCAGTGAGAGTGGGGAGACACTGGAGCAGCCTGCCCAGGGAGCCTGGGGATGTGCCCTGCCTGAAGGGGCACTGAAGGCTTTCAAGTCCAGCCTTGAAAACAAAGAAACGAACGAACCCAAACCAAACAAGGACAACAAATAAGAACCTATGTAGGAGGGAAAGAACAACAAGCCCAAGAGCCAGAAGGTAGCTAAAACAATGAAGTCACTTCGACAGCTGAAGGGAAGGGATAAATATTGACTAAAACTCCAACAAGCCACCAAAAGCAGCAAAACCAAACCCAACCCAACCCACTGAAAGCAATTTAAAACCCCTCAAACCCCTCCTGCTCTCGAACACTTTGCTACCACTTGTCTGGCACACTCCATTTGCTCCTAACTTCTTCAGGGGATGCTTGAAGGGAGAGCTCCATCCCCCATCCCTCCCAACATCTCTCTCATCTCCCCTAGGCTGATTTTCCTTCCAGGTTGATTAACTTTGCTCTGCTGCTTCCCTCCTCTGGGTGGAGGTGGGCAGCACCATCAGCTCACAAACACTTCCAGCCTCAACAGGTCACTTCATCTCTCCAAGCACCCACCCCAGGGAGCCAGGATGTACCCTAAAATAGTCCCAGCCTGTGCCTCCCCCACCTGCTGCAACAAAAGCTGTCGGGGGGGCTCCGAGAGGGCATTC
>WBNM01043384.1:0-17742 GCA_013399055.1 Ramphastos sulfuratus | reverse complement strand
CCAAACCATCACACCTATAAGCCTTTGTATAACCTTAAAAGCCTTTGTAAAGTGTGCCTCAAAGAGAAGTAATTGTAAGATTATAACTATTTGGTTAAATGTCTTTAACAAAAAAAGAAGTGTGAGAGTGGTAAGACACTGCAACAGGTTGCCCAGGGAGGTTGTGGATGCCCCCTTCTTGGAAGTGTTCAAGGCCAGGTTGGACAGGGCTTTTAGTAATCTGGTCTAGTAAGAGATGTACCTGTTGATGGCAGGGAGGTTGGAACTATGTGATCTCTAAAATCCCTTCCAACCTGAACCATTCTATGATTCTATGAATTAAGACAGCTAATAGGCTAATATATTAGTCTGTATTGAACGCAGTAAAACTGATAATCCTCAAAAACCTTCAGATTATAATCAAAGCATTCCTTTCCCAAAAACAGTCTGCAAAGAACAGTGATATCCAGAGAGCTCATAAAAGCTGTTAGCAAACATACCAAACATCACCTAACCATCAACATGCCAAGAGGAAATAAAGTGAGAACAATTACAACCCCAAATCAGCCTGTACATTTGACTGGAATACAAGTGAAAGGCATCACACTGCACAAGCAATGGCTCACAGTGAGGGTAGTATTGTGTATGCCACCACAAGCAAGCACTTGGAACTCAGTGTGCAAAACACAGAAAAGCCATATTCAGTGACTGGACAGTTGCAGTTTTGGTGTCACTATTAATGAGATATAATAAAGGAACTTCAGTGTCATTTTTGCCTCTGTCACAATTTGAAGCAGGAATGGGAACTGCTAAGTAAAAGAAAGCTATGCTACCAATAAAGGGACCAGCCACTCATCACTAACACAGTGCCAAAGAGTAAGGACAAAGGAAAGGTGGTTCTGGCCGATTTTTGTGAAACTGAGTTATTGATAATATGGAAATGAAATGATGGAAATGCCTTTCCCTTCTTTTTTTCACCATTCCTTGAGATTTTGAGCCTTCTTAGTTTCCTACAGTCTGCCACGGGGATAGTTTGGGGTTGGTTTGTTTTTTTATTTGTTTGTCCTGTTTCCATGTTCCCCAGGGACAACAGACAGGCAGGTTTTTCTTCTCACCTAGTACCAATGGATTCATCCTACCATAACATTTCGTACAGGTGTAATTTCATTCATATATTGACTTTGTTTTTTCAGTCAACAAAAGGCATATCCTGTTATGACTACATTCTACTTATATTCTAAGCATTTGAACTTTCCCTAAACCTTCCTTTCTAGGGAAATTTTTTAAAGTGTGTGGCAGGTTGTTTAATTCATTTTTAGCTGTAGCACAATATTGTATTTGGCTGACTGATTAAGACTAACATTTACATGACATTTAGGGTGCACTATTTTCTAGACTGTCTGTCATGAGTTGATGGACGGTGAAAAGCCTGGATGTGAAGTTTTGTATATTCATCTGGAAGAAGGGAGTGGGGGCTGCTTGGATTGGAGGAGAGAAGTATCTGGAGCATAGACAGCCCTATCCTCCTGCGTGTGAATGTGTGTGTGGGAAACATGTGAGAACAGAACTCATGTTACTATCCTACACCCAGATCCTTTATCACTTCACATGAATACATCTCTCTTTAAAAATTTAGAGTATCTTTTAACATTTATAGACTAAATTATTTAGGAATTGTGGCTGGGAATTTCAAACAGTGTTTAAGGTATTCAAGTCTCGCTAAAAATGGATATTTGGCACCCATTTTCCCTTTGCAAATTCCGGTTTTCATTCATTCACTAAAAGAACCTTCACACTATGACAAATCAAATAAAAATTTTATCCCATTAAAAAATTATTTTGGTCTCAAACTATTTATGTTGCTGTAAGAACTTATTGTACTTGATAGATGCTAATGTTAAGGCAAAAAGATAAAGATCTATTTAAACACTAGACTTTGTGTGGACTGCTGTTCATTTGCAATCTGATATTCCCGTAAGAACAGCTTCTGAAACAACCTGAAGGAAACTCTACCCATTTGTCAAAATCTGGTATTAATTTTAGCAAGTTTCAAAGATAAAGGGAAAAAAAAAAAAAAAAAAAAAGAGTGAGAGAGAGACAGAATGAAAAGGGAGGAGGGACCAGGCTTGCATTTTATCTTGATCCTTGTTGTAGACATGCAGCATTCTATGCCGAAGAGATAAAATTGATTTAAAGGCAAAAACTTCCTTAAGATTTTAAACTCTGTGATGAATTACATTTTTAGCCTAGCTAGCTAGTTAAAATAAAAAAACAAACAAGAGAACTGATCTAGAGATAATCAGGAACACTCCTTATCTCTGTCTTTTCTCAGTTACTCAACTAGAGAGAGAGCAGAGCCACAGCAGGCAGCTTTACAGGATGTCTCTGTATCTTAGTATTTTGAGACTTCACAGAATCACTGAATCGCAGAATGGTAGGGGTTGGAAGAGACCTCTGAAGATAATTGAGTCCAGTCCTGCTCCCAGAGCAGGATCACCTCAAGCAGATCACATAAGAGGTCTTGAAATTGTCCAGAGATGAAGACTTCACTACCTTTCTGGGCACCCTGCTCCAGCACTCTGCCACCCTCAAAGTAAAGAATTTCCTTCTCATCTTCAGATGAAACTTCCCATGTTCACGTTTATGCCCATTACCTTTTGTTCTGTCACTGGGGACCACTGAGAAGAGTCTGGCCCCATTTTCCTGATATCCCTCCCTTAGATATCTGTAAGCATTAATAATATCCTGTCTCAACCTTCTCTTCTCCAAGCTAAACAGCCCCAGCTGTCTCAGACTTTCCTCATATGAGATGTTTCAGTTCCTGAATCATCTTAGTGACTTTGTGCTGGATTTTCCACTGGTTCTTTATCCTTCTTGAGACTTAAAACTAACCATGCTCCATGCCTGGTTGACAACACAGAAGTAGCAGTCAGGGTGGCACTAGTAACTTGTGTTTTCCTCCTCTTCCAAAATATTCCCATTGTGCTTTTCACTCAGGTACAATCTTACAGACGGTGGCTTCTGCCTAACCATTGTGCTCAGAAATCTTTCCTGCTCGTCACACTAGAAGGCTTTTTTAATGTATATTCAACCATTTTGTCCTTTGGCAGAACATGGAGAAGAACACATAAGCTTATGAAAACAAAAACAAAAACAAAAACAAAAAACAACACCACATACCTGCTGAAATCACAATGAGTTACATAATCTTCCACCTCTGCCATTTTATGTCCATTCAAACCTTTCATTTGAAAACACGTATTTAAGATACAACTTGCACGTACAAGCAGATCAACCCAAAGCAACATGCAACCATCCACACACTATACTGAAAGTTTGATTTATTCTATATACAAATAACAAATAAAAGTGTCAAACACTCAAAAATTGGTAAATGTCAAAGGAAAAGTTAAGTTGGTCTAGTTCTCCAAGTGGATGATTACAGCATGCTTAGTTATGTGATCCTGTCTTTTTTCTTGGCACCATAATAGACTATTTTCCATATCTGCTCAATCTTCCTGCCTCTCCTTTCCTCATAACAACTGTTCTCAGTTTTTTTAACTTTCCTACTTTTGGGCTTTTCAGCCTTGCCATTTTCATTGTAGCTAGATAGTCTAAGCTGGGCTACTTTAGAATCAGGTTGGAAGAGACCCTCAAAGATTGTCCTGTTCAGCCTCCTTGAAATAAGCAGGGACATCTTTAACTAGATCATATTGCCCCAGCAATTTTGACCTTGAACATCTCCAGGTATGGGGCCTCCACCACCTCTCTGGGCAACCTGTTCTGATGTCTTACTACCCTCACTGTGAACAACTGCTTCCTAACACCAAACCTAAATCTACACTGTTCTAGTTTAAAATCATGAGAATGACTCTTGAAAAAATACCAAAGCCAAACCCCAAAACTTTGAGATTGATTCTTCTACTACCAGTGTGGGACACAACTGGTTTGGGTAGCACTGTGAAGCAGTTAAAGGTGCAGATCCTACCTTTTTATGTGACAGTAAATTGTGTTCAGTGGATGTGAGCTCCAGCCTCCATGTGTTCCTGAACCTCTTTCAGTATCAGAGATCTTCCTTACAGGAATTTTAAGGGTTTTTTTTTTTATCTTTGACTATGCTTTGTGGCAATGCAGATCTGTAAAATACACTGGACTACACAAAGCACCATTTTTCTTCCCCACAGTCATGTCAGACTATGTGAGTCAAGGATGCAGAAAGTGTTAGCAGAGGTGTGTAACGATACTGAAGTTCCTGGCATCTAAAGAACAAAAAAGTACTCTGAGTCGTCTTTGTATTATTGATCTGTTTCTATCTGTGAAACAATTTGCTATGACAGTTTTCCTTTCCATAACATTATTTGCCCTAAACATTGAACTACAGTACAGGGGTTTCTCCCCATTGTGCAGCATCTCATTTCTTTCCTGGCTAATGCTATTTTGGAAGGAGACACTAATTCATGAGGGATGCAAGAAGGAATGATGTGTGTCACTCAGAGCTGTAACTTGCTCTGCAGACATGGTTGATTCTGTTGACTAGAATATGTGGTATGTTGAAAAATGCAAAGACCCTGCTTGCAAAGAACTAAAAACTCTTTGTCTGTTCTGTAAACACTGAAAATCTAATGTGAGAAAATCACAGAATCACAGGGAAGTTTTATTTATATTTGACATTAGAATGATAAGCCATCTGAAAACAAGTGCCCATATGACCCCTGTTTCCAGTCTTCCACTTCCTTACAACCTACAGCTATGCAATAGCTCTATATAATATATATATATATATATAACAACTGTTTTATATACCTCCTTTGTTTAACTTTGTGTTGTCCTTGTCACCTTCTGCACTACTATTCTTCCTATGGTGCATCAGCCCTAGCACTAAAATATGAGCTCTTTATGGAAGTGCATTTCTTTCTTCAACTTTGCATTGCATTACCTGCATTTTGAATACATAGAGAATCACAGAATTCTTTCACTTGGAAAAGATCATCAAATCCAACCATCAACCTAACACCACCATGTCTATTAAATCATGTTTCTTAAACTCTTCCAGGGACCATCTCCCTGGGCAGCCTGTTAAAATAACTGACCACTCTTTCAGGAAAGAAACGTTTCCTAACATCCAATCTAAATCTCCCTTAGCACAATTCCAGGCCATTTCCTCTTGTACTATCACCTCATACTAGGGAAAACAGACTAACCCCCACCTCATTCCAACTTCCTTTCAGAGAGCTGTAGAGAGCAATGAAATCTTCCCTCAGTCTCCTCTTCTCCAGACTAAATAATCCCATTTCCCTTAGCCACTCCTTACCAGACTCATTCTAAAGACCCTTCACCAGGTTTACTGCCCTTCTCTGGACATGCNGTTTTTTTTTTATCTTTGACTATGCTTTGTGGCAATGCAGATCTGTAAAATACACTGGACTACACAAAGCACCATTTTTCTTCCCCACAGTCATGTCAGACTATGTGAGTCAAGGATGCAGAAAGTGTTAGCAGAGGTGTGTAACGATACTGAAGTTCCTGGCATCTAAAGAACAAAAAAGTACTCTGAGTCGTCTTTGTATTATTGATCTGTTTCTATCTGTGAAACAATTTGCTATGACAGTTTTCCTTTCCATAACATTATTTGCCCTAAACATTGAACTACAGTACAGGGGTTTCTCCCCATTGTGCAGCATCTCATTTCTTTCCTGGCTAATGCTATTTTGGAAGGAGACACTAATTCATGAGGGATGCAAGAAGGAATGATGTGTGTCACTCAGAGCTGTAACTTGCTCTGCAGACATGGTTGATTCTGTTGACTAGAATATGTGGTATGTTGAAAAATGCAAAGACCCTGCTTGCAAAGAACTAAAAACTCTTTGTCTGTTCTGTAAACACTGAAAATCTAATGTGAGAAAATCACAGAATCACAGGGAAGTTTTATTTATATTTGACATTAGAATGATAAGCCATCTGAAAACAAGTGCCCATATGACCCCTGTTTCCAGTCTTCCACTTCCTTACAACCTACAGCTATGCAATAGCTCTATATAATATATATATATATATATAACAACTGTTTTATATACCTCCTTTGTTTAACTTTGTGTTGTCCTTGTCACCTTCTGCACTACTATTCTTCCTATGGTGCATCAGCCCTAGCACTAAAATATGAGCTCTTTATGGAAGTGCATTTCTTTCTTCAACTTTGCATTGCATTACCTGCATTTTGAATACATAGAGAATCACAGAATTCTTTCACTTGGAAAAGATCATCAAATCCAACCATCAACCTAACACCACCATGTCTATTAAATCATGTTTCTTAAACTCTTCCAGGGACCATCTCCCTGGGCAGCCTGTTAAAATAACTGACCACTCTTTCAGGAAAGAAACGTTTCCTAACATCCAATCTAAATCTCCCTTAGCACAATTCCAGGCCATTTCCTCTTGTACTATCACCTCATACTAGGGAAAACAGACTAACCCCCACCTCATTCCAACTTCCTTTCAGAGAGCTGTAGAGAGCAATGAAATCTTCCCTCAGTCTCCTCTTCTCCAGACTAAATAATCCCATTTCCCTTAGCCACTCCTTACCAGACTCATTCTAAAGACCCTTCACCAGGTTTACTGCCCTTCTCTGGACATGCTCCTCAATGTCCTTTTTGTAGCAAGGAGCCCAAAACTGCACCCAGGACTCAAGGTGCAGCCTCACCAATGCCAAGTACAGGGATATGATCACTTCCCTACTCATGCTGGACACTGTTCCTGATACAGGCCAGAATACCATTGGTCTTCTTGGCTACCTGAGCACGCTGCTGGCTTATGTTCAGTCAGCTGTCAACCAGCTCTCAACCAGCAATCTGAACTACATGCATACCCTTACAAAAAGGAGAAAAGGTTAAAATCATGTTACTTACAATCCAAAGCATTAAAAAAAAAAAAAAACCAAAACAGGAAATGCAGGAATGAAGACTGACCAAGTGACATCAACGTGCCTGTAAAAAAGAGTAATAATAATTTTCCAAAATGTCTCAAAACTAACTTCTGGAAGCAAAGGACTTGGGACTAAATGGGTTCAAAACAACATTCAGAAGGAAAGCATTGTTTAGATAGACCATTTGATCCCTTAAGGCTTGTTTCCATCTCATTATTTCTTGCACCTCCTCCTCCTGGCTTTCCTCCTATCCTAATGCTTCAAATCTTTGCTCCAGAGCATGAAAGAGTTTAGAGATTCCTGTTAAAAAAATCAAGAATGGAGAAAAACAATGCAGTTTTCCCTAATCTTGTTCTTGGAAATATCTGAACCATTTAATCCAAAACATTAAAACAAAAAATTCAGGCTAAGGCAGACATGGAAAATATCAGTATAAACAGCTCAAATTTGGCAAAGTTAATGCAAATTAAAATAGAGCCATATAAAGGGATCTTTTAGGAAACCTTGAATTTAAGAGGAGGTCATTTATCAGTTTTGCATGTAATAAAAACTCTATAAAAAACAGTACAAGGACTTTACATAACAAGCATCACAGCAACATGTTATGCACTTTTTGCTAATGGTATGGCCTTTCTAAGCTCAATTTACATCCAAGTAAGAAATAAAAGATTGCTCATACTTAGGAGGGGGAAAAAAACAACAACAAAAAAGATTAGTAATGACAAAATAAAGGCAAATCTGGTGAAAACCTAAGAAATCCCAATCTATTATTATAAAAAGCAAAGGAATTCAAGGAGTGAGTCCGTTTTTAATTGCTGGCAGGAGTGAGAATTTCAGTCTAGAAGAAAAAATAATGCCACCAACTGGCAATGCACCAGTCGTGTTTGTCAATTTATGAGGCACTCTTTTTTGGTCATTGAAATCCTGCAAGCAGGACTCCCCATCTCAAATGTTATTTCCATGTTATCAGATGAATATGCAACACAGAGAGATAAAAATTTTCATAGGCAAACCACTTAGAAATGGATTAGGTATTAAGTGCAATACATTTGCAACAAATTCAAGCATCTGGCAGAGTTTATGAACAAAGAAGATAAAAACATTTAGAGCAGACAAAAGTATGAGCCCAGAACATGTGCCATGGGAAAACTAAACCTGAACACAGCTGAATGATCATCCAAAAGGGACCAACCCAAAGCATCCTTCCATCACACAGCAGTTGAAGAGGAAAAACAGATGAGACTTACTGATATAAGACTACTGAGTGTCCTGGGAAACAGAGAAAGGTGGCACACTTTAAGAAATTCCTGTGTTACAGGAGTATTCCAGAAAAATGTCTTTTATTTCTAACACAATCTCTGTTCGGGTGCTCAGCACATAGCCTAAGCAGTGAGACACATAGTTAAATAACTAGAAAGCTCTCATCANAGTGACCCTGACTCAAGGGTGGGAGGTGTCCCTGCCTGTGGCAGGGGGTTGGAACTGGATGAGCTTTAAGGTCCCTTCCAACCTTACTATTCTATGATTTTGTGATTCTATGATTAATTAAACCATTGAGGAGATGTTTTTCATTCTTAGGAATCTAACACCCCCTGCATAAATTATGAGCTTAGTGGGTCACCTTGTCAGCTTGATTTCTGCCTTTGTACGTGTATGCTGGAAGCTCTCAAGGAGCTTCATTCTTATGGAGTGTTAAAGGTTCAGGACTAAATGTCCCATCGCAGAGAAAAGTCCTCCAGGAAGTACCAGACTACAAGGGGCCAGACAGTCCCTAGGGGGCGGCAGAGGACGTTGCAGTTATTGCATCCCATCGCCCTGCCAGCTCCCTATAACTACACAGGGCAGCCACTTCTCCCTCTTCCTGTCTTCTCTCTGCTCTCAGCATGCACAACTGTCATGTCTCTGGTTTGTAGGGGAGCTTGTGGCCTTCTGCAGCCTTCTTGGCAAGGTAATTTCTTGATGTGGCACTGTGCAGGGGGGCACAATGAGGCCTGGTGGCCTGCCTTTGAGCAGATAGGGTTTGTCCTGCTGGTTGTGGAGGCCTAGTGAGCCTTGGTAGGCCCAGGTGGAGAACTGGTCCATGGCAAATGGATTCGTGTATATGTTTCCTTTATGCTTCTGTACTTTGGGTCATTTTTGTAAATAGTATTTTCCATTTAACCCCAATTCTGTATGAGTGTTTTTCTGTATTCCTTTGGGGTAAACTACTTTCTGTCCTTTCACTCCTGGTAGCTCATGGCTCAAACTAGGACACAGGGGGAGTCTGCAGCAATGACAACAAAATAGTCTCTGTGTACCATCTGTCTACTCTGGATTGGCAAAGCTCCACCTACCCACTAGTCTCAAGGCACCCTGTAAGGAGCTATCGCCCCCGGGTTGAGCAGTTCAGAGGACTAAGTCTTGTAAGAGTTACATGGGCAACATTTGGGCAAGATCAAATACCAGTCAGCTGCAGCTAGTGTGGAGAGAGGCCTCTGAAAAGGCAGAGCACTGACCTGCTCAGTGATACCAGAATTTGAGACATGTCTTCTGATAATATGAATGAATCTTGCAGTAAAGAACGAAGCGCAAATAAACTTCCCTCTCCCCACTAAAACCTGAAGGGCTCTCACGTCACCTCATGTGATGGTTTGGGAGTTCCCCGCCCCCCCACACTTTGTAAAATCACCCAGACTAGACTCAGCTGGCTGGAAGTTAAGGAATGAAGCTCTATTTACAGCTTAGCACAATGTACAAGCAGATATATACACTATATACAGGAATATTTACAGAAATATACAAGTTAAAGGTAATACAGAAACACAACACCCCTCCCAGAAATCAGAGTCCCCAGGAGGGGCTTCCAACCACCCTTCCACCTTCTCCCCACCTCTCTACCTTACCCCAGGGTCTGGCTTATGTGCAAAGTGAGTTTGGAAGGTCGGCCAGGGGGTTAGAAGCAGAGTGGTTAGTTAGTTTACAGCAGAGAGGAGAGGACCCACTGGCTCCCAGAGAGAGACCGAGAGACTGCCTTATCTATGTTTTGTGTTCTTATACATCTCGGCAAGCCTATGAGTGGAGTAGACATCACCATTGTTTTCTTTTCACAGCGTATAAATATCATTTTCTTCATTAAAATATTCCAATTAGCCTCAAACCAGCACACTTCAGAAAATGAAAGTTTGCACTTCAGGGGAATGAAATTACAGACCCTTCTTACTCCATGTGCCTTATAATGCTGTATATATTTGCTGCCTCACTGGGTGAACAAAACTGAGAATCTAAATTAGGGGAAATACGTTTGCCAATAGAAGCCCAACAACAACAGGTAATTACAGACCCTTGAACCTGCTCATCAGCATCCCCTGCCATTCTTCAGTATTGATTACATTTTGCTGTTTCCATACTCTTTTTGACCAGAAAGTTAATTTAAACCAATGAGGGTAAAGAGTGTATTCATCTTCCTGTGTAAATTGTGCTCATTTGTTAATTTTTGCCAGCATTGAGGCATGTGTCTGACTCCCAGGTAAGAACTGGATCTCCCCAAACAAGTTCTATAAGTAGATTTCCCATTGGACCAGGGAAGATTGAACACTCCTATTTAATCAACATATGTTTGTCCCTCTGTCAGAGCATGGAAGTCCTACAGAACCAGTGGAATATACATCCTACACATGAATTTTTAAAGTCTGTCTTTGTAGTAAGTCTTTGGCAGTGCAACTTGGAAAATACAAATCAAATTTCCTACTACTTAATTAATTACAAATATCAAAGCTGTTATAAAGTCCAGCAGAAAGTCTTCTTAATCCTAGTGAAGTGAGTCTTTCCCCTCACCTTATCAAGTGTATCAAGTTTTTTTTTCATAAGATTATTTTTCATCTTCACAGAAAAAAAAAATCTTGACGTTATTATTCATATAATTGCAGTATTTCATTTGCAGTAAGGTGGATTTCTTACAATTCCTGGAGAACTACATGGCTCTGAAGCGAAGGCTGAAAGTATTAGTGTCTGTTTTCACTTACCCCATTCCAAAGTTTCTTTTTTCCTTAAGCTGTGTATGGCTTGCTTGGCATAACATTTCCTACTCAGTGCTCACCGCTCTTTTCTGCCAAATACTGAAGGTTGGGTACAGTAAGCATGCTTGGCATCTGAGTAGGTATTCTAGGCTAAAACCCTAAATTTGGCTACTAATATGGCATCTTTTTTTTTTTTTTTCTTTTTCCTGTCATGTAAGACCAGACATTAGTATGGAAAACTATTCATGTACTTAAAGTACATGAACAAAACAAAACAAAGCAAAAAAACTATTCATGTGCTTAAACCATATGATTTCAAGGAACATGTTTTTTGGCATATACAGGGTTTTTTTTGCAATGTGACTAGAAGAGATAGTTACATCATATCACCTCTGGTTTTCCCTCAGCAGCTCCCCCTCTCAGACCTCACAGAAAGAAATGCATGTGGAAGTTAGCCAGGCAACAAAACCAATGAATCTGATTTCACATGCTTTAGGTCTGAACCAAAGAACACATATATGCAGTTGGATACTGTGTTTGCATGGATCTCCACTGTAGTTGTAGTGGAAGCATGCCTCTGAAATTCTTACAGAAAAGGGAGACACAAAAAAAGGGTACATCAGACTACAGCCCAGATCATTACACCATTGTGTTAGTTGTAGTATTTTCTTTACTATCTCATAAGAGCATCGTCAGGGGGACAACATAATATTTTACATAGACCAGCAGGTCAAGGGTGGTGATTCTGTTCCTCTACTCCATTCTCATATGACCCCCCACATGGAGTACTATGTTCTACACAGTACATGGAGGACTGTGTCCCCCCACGTGGAGCTTTGCGCCCCCCAACATCAGAAGTACACAGATTTGTTAGAGCAGGTCAAGAGAAGGGCCATGAAAAGGATCAGAGGCCTGGAACACCTCTCCTGTGAATGCAGGTTGTTCACTCTGGAGAAGGTAAGACTTTGGAGAGACTTATATCAATGACTCCCCCTACCTAAGAGGGGCCTACAGGAAAGCTGGAATGGGACTGTTTACAAAGGTGTGTAGCGAAAGAACCAAAGGTAATTACTTTAACCTAAAAGAGAGTAGACAAATTCTTCATTGTGAGGGTGATGAGGCACTGGAATGGGTTGCCCAGAGAAGTTGTGGATGTCCCTTACCTGGAATTGTTCAGGACCAGGTTGGATGAGGTTTTGAGTAACCTGGTTTATTGGAGGGTGTCCCTGCTTACGACACAGAAGTTGGAACTAGATTATCTTTAAGATCTCTTCCAACCCAAACCATTCCATGATTCTATGATTTTTGTGTCAATCCTGGGCCTGCTAATTTGAACATTGTAATGAAGAATACTCTTAGTACCTGCTTATTTTCAGACTGTGAATTTAGGGCCGTTGAACTGCTTCTCTGCAGTATGAAAAAGTGCAAAATAAACAGACAGTGTAAACTACACCAGAATCTTGCAATGAAAGAATGAACAAATCAGTGTTGAAAGCAATTGCTCAAAATGAGTAAAGGATTTCAGATTACAAAATCTAGACATCCACCCTTAACATGGTGTTTCACAAGAAGGCTATTCACACACAAGGCAAAATCAATAGTTTATATTCCTGAACTATAAGCATTCTAACATTTTATTTTAAAAATAAATCCATACCTGATCTAGTTGGAGATGTCCCTGCTCACTGCAGGGGGGATGGACAAGATGACCTTCAGTGGTCCCTTCCAACTTGATGCATTCCATGAATCTCATGCTTAGTGTTGCCATAACTATGTGTACACATTGTGCATCTAGACTTAGGCAGCTAAGACACTTATCAAAAGCATTTTCCATATTATTTGGTGTAAGATAAGAAGTTTCCAACACTGCAATAGGTAGCGCAAGCCAGCGCTCTTTAACAAGCCGGTTACTGTGCTGGTTTGAAAACTATATATCCTCCTTTGCAGTTCATACAGAGTGCTAGTATNGGGGCAGGGAACTCCCAAACCATCACACATATTTAACCATGGCAAATTGGAAAAACCATTAAGCCATATAAAACAGTGAGTACCTTTTGAAATAGAGCTTCATAAGTCCCTAAAAAAAAGCACATACAATTATCAGGTTGTAAAAGGGGCTGAAATGCAACTTGTGTTGCTGAAATGCAACTTGTGTTGACATTTCTTCTGAGATGGTAGGTTTATAGACAGATATGCTTAAATGTGTGCTTGCTGGAAGGATCTCAAAAGGAGATAGCACTCAAATAGAAGACCCTCTTCCATCCAATTGTTTTTTCTTGTGCTGACCTACCTAAAAGTGGCTGATCCTTAGCTTGTAGATGAGATAATGGATAGATGATCATAAATCATAGATAGATGAATACCTTTTTGCTGTAAATATAAGAAGGAGAAGACAAAAGTTCTGTACCATCCACGAACTGATTAATTCAGTTTCTTGGCAAATAAATATAATGGTATGATATACAGAGAGATCTTCAATGATTCACCTGTTTAATGAAAGGCATGAGGTCATTCAGAGATCACTTAATTTAGCTCATCTGGTACATAAATCTTCACTGTACCCCTACTGTGAATGCTGAAAAGGATTATAAAAGGTGAATTAGGAATTTCCACTGTTAGCACATAGTTTTGTGGCTTTAAATATTTTTTCTGTAAAGAGCGTAAAGTTTATATCCTGTGCTCCAACTACTCATGTTACAAGTGGTAACATATATAGCTATTTCCAAGTAGTTTGATCCAGGAAGGATAATGCAGCATCAGTATCTGTTCTGTCCTTCAAGTATCTTCTCTTGAATCCTTGCCAGTAGGAATACATAATGTGAAATCAATCAAATATATGGAATGAAATAATGGAAAAGAAAAGCAAAGTGCATAGATTTCAGATCTTGGTCTTGCCATCTGAAGCCTGGTTGAAATGGTAAAGGATTCAAGCTGTGATATTGACTCTAATTCACTGCATGTCTGAAGGGATTTGAAGCCAATAGGCCAGTTTGGAGGAGGTGTTTGGTTTGGGTTTTTTTTAGGGGACTGTGGTTTCAGACCCACCTCAAACCAAAGTATATTAACTTGTTTCCACTTTCCTCAGGTTTCCCAAACCACATAAAAAGGCTGCAGAAACAACAGGTATTGTTATATTTTTTACAAAATTAAATAGAAGAGTAGAATAGTGTGTCCAAGCTCTGAGAGAGGAGAACTGCAGAGCTGGACTCCTAATCTGTTTTCTTGGCTGCCAACATAATGATTCTACACTATACAAGTGCCTCTGTCTTTCTGCTTTCTCAAAGGCTGCCACTGTTACACATGGCACCTCAGGTTTTTTCTCATGCATAATGGTGGTATGCCAGGAGTCAGTTTCTCTCTGTGCATGTGTTGTCCTACACACCTATAGGTATACCCATCATGATGGTATTGGGCACATTCAAATACATTGACGCCTGTACTTGTAGTCCATTGCCCAATTTATCAAGAAGGCAACAGCAGTTAAGAAATACAAACAGGGTGAATATAGTCTATTCATTATTTTTCCTGAAGGATCCAAGATCAGTTTAATGGATTTTTTTTTTTTATGCTGACAGCAGTGCTTCAAAGATTAGACTTTTTCAGGTTTCCCTGTCCTCATTTGTAATGTTTTGACTTCTATGTGGAACCTAGAGAAATTATAGTTTGTTTAGCCAGCAAGCATCTCTCTGATGTCTTTGTGGATCACAGACAAAAAATATTTTATGTGACCTTGGTAAATTCCGGAGCCATTTATCCTTTTCACCAATTCTCATTTGCATGTGAAAAAAAAAAAATATCCTACATTGATATGCAACCATTCTTGATGTTCTCAGAAGGCCACCCAATGGAAATCAAGAAAGATGGATGAATAGTCAAGCTTATTATTCCATTTTGTTCTTAGTTGATGCATGAACTGTTCTCACATACTCCCTTTCCTGACTCAGCATTGCTTTCCACTGAGCGGGGAGGATGTCAAGATGCCAACTTTCCAGATGCTTGCAAGAGATCTTGCACGTGGTCCTAGGAATGACAACAAGGAAACTAACTTAGTGATTCATCAGACTGAGACAGAAGATAGGGCTATGAAGATATTGATGTCCAGTCCTCTTTAAAAGATTTAATAAGAGACCAAGGAGACAATGTCACCTAACGGTCCATAAGGATTGGAACCTATTTCTCTTAAAGCAAAGATATATGAACTAAAGTGGTTTTCCAGTCTCCAGGAAACCCAATCTTCCTACACCCTCACTTCAGGTGAGGCTCCTTTGAACATCAATTTGCGATCAAAAACCTTTTTCATTTGTTTGGTGCATCTCTGATACCAACATTTTGTGAAACAACACACTTCAAAACTCAAATCTAGATTTAGTTACTGATTCTGGTTTTTGACACAGTGGGCCATTCAGTTATCACTAGTCACTAGAAAGACCAGGTCTACCATGTCCTTCAAAAGCCCAGTCTTTGCTCTTCTACAAGACCTTTTCCCCAAAATTCTTTGAATTCACCATCTCTTTTCTCTGAAACTCTTCTTCAGACCACCCATTGCCCTTTAGACAGTGGCATGTATCCAACAACATGCTCAGAAAACTTGTCAAGTGCTAGCTTTTCTTCATCTTCCACCTACTAAAGGCATTGGCAAAACTCCATGTGACTTCAGTGGAAGCAGAATTGGGTTGCTGACAGACAACTGCACTTCTTCCACTAAATCCCAACAACAGACAGTTGGTAACAGTGTGGGCCAGTTATTTTTCTCTATTGCGTTATAAGAATACTGCAGAAGTATCATAACTGTATAATGCTGTACGTGACTCTAACACTATTTTTCAAATCTTACATGAAGTACTTGGCTTCTTCCATTTTATTTCTTTTGATTTCAGGTCCATATGCCAACAACCACTTTCTGATGAAAAAAGGACTGACTCTTTCAGCCAAATGAAAAAGTACATTCCTGATACAGCATCCAGCTGAGAGCTTGAATAGGAAGCAATATACTCAACAGGCATCCTGTGTCTTCCTCCAACCCATCATCCCACCAATTTTCTGTTCTCTCAACACTCTCAGAGACTAAGCATCAGCAGTTCCTTTACAGGATGAGCTTAGTCCAAGATATTCTATTACCTTAACCGTTTGTTTGTAACAGTGGTTTTCTGAATGCAACCCTACAAAGGCACAGATGAAGAGAGAGGAAAAGTTTTGAACACAATAAGCTGACCTGAACATCAGCCTAGAATGTATGCAGAACAGATTTTGAATTACAGATTTATTAAGTGTCTCTACATCCTCCTTAGTGCACTGCCCGGTTGCTTTTGTTCACTTAGTTCTGTGTGGTTAATGTCAGGTGTTGATCTGCCCATCAAAACTTCCCTGCTGTTGGCCTCTCAAATAATAGCCCTTTTTTGCAATTCCTCTCCCTTGTGCTGCTGCAACAGCAGACCTTCCTGATGAGACCAAATGCAGCACTCCTTACAAAAACATACGTCTGTGGTATACCTACAACTTCTAGGAAGACTTAAAAACTATGATGGGCAAACTTTGCTGAAAAGGGGAATAAACCCAGCCGTAGAGGCTCAATATTTGATATAATCAACATGACCATTACAGTAAAATCCAGACCTGAGCATAAGCCATGATAATTAAAAACTGTCCTGTTAAGCCTCCAACAGAATACAAAGACCCTGGGATTTGAGAGTTGTCCTCAATGTGTTTTGAAGCTTGGCAGTTAAACAGAAATCTGACTGCTCCCACCAGTGATTTTGGTATGCCTTTAATCATCCCAAAGTGCATTAATTATGTAGATAAAAATCAAGTTTATTTCCCAAAATGTCATTATGGAAAATTTAAAATGTGATGCAAGGTAGACTGACATTCCTGTAGACTTGCTTAATCACATGTAAGTGTTTTATTTATTAAAGAATTCCAATGAATGTGTTACAATGTCAAGAGCACACTTTAATAGTGTCATTCAACCAATACTCATGAATTTGCAGTGTTGAGTAATTACCACTGTTGGGTTTTATCAGTAACATTTTGTGCTCCAGTCATTTTCTTCTTTGGCCAAAACTGTTTTCATTTATTCCAAGGCCAAATAATCTGTTTAGTCAGACAAGATACCATTACCACTCCTTGCATATCTGTCACAGTTAACAATAGATACATGAAGATTAATGTGCTTTTTTATATATTGCCATAAGATTAAAGAGAATTAGCAGCACATTTTTATAATAATTTTTAAAAATTATCATTATTATATGGCTTTTATCTTGCAAAATAATCACTATAGGGTGATTACAGTTTGGATTTTGAAAACAAGAGCCCAGAACTAAACCAGCCCCAAGTTAAAAGAAAGAAAGAAGCAAAGAAGATCTTCAAGATTTTTCAGGAAATTCCAGTTGTGACTGATATTTTGTGTCTGGGGTGCATTTTGATACAAAATTCCATGCAGACTTCCCCTAGAGATTCCTTAGAGATTCTACACATGGGAATTCAGTAGTGCCCCACAAAGAATTCAAGAAAACCCATGTCCTTCTGATGTGGATCTTCATCACAAGAGTAGCAAAATGTTACATGTGCCCTGTGAAGGTATCTAACCGCATTTTCCTTTCTTCAGAAGCCTTAATAACTCAAGCGCAAACCTTCCCCAAATAGGCTAACCATACCTATTTTGGTCTCCTCAGCATTAACAGAGCAAGATTTTAAATTTTTTTTTTTTAAACTTCACCATAATTTTTGGGTTTTTTTCCACTGCACTATCCCAGTCCCACAGGATACCCAGAAACAATTCTACCCTGCAGTCTTAACGGGAACAAAAATAGTTGCACTTTATCAGGACTTAGAATCATAGAATCA
>WBNM01043382.1:112377-134936 GCA_013399055.1 Ramphastos sulfuratus | reverse complement strand
TCTGGACGGGTTCCAGTACCTCAGCAATTTGCTTCCTGAAGGATAGGACTTGAGCAATACTCAGTGCCCTGCCCTCAGGGGGCTAGACCAACATGGACAATCTCTTCCAGAAGCAATCATCCCACAGCAAACGTACCAGTGTGGGACTATGCTCAACCATCTAAATCTTTGCATGCACTTCCCATGCATCTTTACATGCACAAGGTACCAGTGTGGGACTATGCTCAACCATCTAAATCTTTACATGCACTTTCCATGCATCTTTACATGCACAAGGTACCAGTGTGGGACTATGCTCAAGCATCTAAATCTTTACATGCACTAAAATATGCTATAACCCAAGCCTGCACCCCCAGGATGGGGGGACTGTGATTTCACACCTCTCCTCCAGCCCTGTCTGAGCCTTCCCTGAAAGAGCTATAATTCTCTCCCCCTGGCACCAGGCTAGATGTTCTTCATGTTGGGCTTGCAGTTTGGTGTGGGCTTATGGAGCCTGCAGCCAGACAAGTGAGATGGAGTGATAAGGGCTTGGCAGAGGAGCTGCAACTCTTCCCAGCACTCTGGGCTCCCAGCCGGACTTCAGTGGGTGCTGCCAGCGCCTGGTGTCATTAACCTGTGAGCTGTCTCACAGAATGGGCCAATCTGGCTAAATCCTCGGGGGGGATGAGGGCATCATTCAACGGAAAGACAAAGAGTTCAAAGGGCCTTTAGGCAACAAACAGTGCTGATCATTTCAGCTGGTTAAATAGGTTCCCAACAGATCCAGGAGTCCTAGGAGACCAGACTGAAGATAGGAAGATTTATGGGGAGCTACCTGAATTGGAGAGGGAATATATTGATTTCATTCCTGGCTTCCAAAGGGGATTTTTTTTTCTTGGTTTTTATTGTGGTGAGGGTTTTTTGTGGGTTTTTTGGTTGGTTTTTGTTTGTTGTTTTTTTTTGGGGGGGGGGGGGGTTTGGTTTTTTTGTTGGGGTTTTTTTGTTTGTTAGAGTAAAAATAAGGCCGGAGAGAGATGTATCAAAACAGAGGGATAGATGGGTAAGTAGTGGGATGGATGGATGGATGGATGGAATCCCAACTCATCTAATAACTTTCTTGTCTCCACTTACTTGAGGGAAGATACCCCACCCATCCCCACCATGGCACCCAGATCTACCTTCTGTCATCCTCCCATCCAAAACTGCAATGTTTCAAAGTGGGGTTGTAACTCCCAAGGATAAAGTTGTATGTCACCCCTGCTCCTTCAGTCACTTGAATTTCTCTTACCTTCAGCAGCAGCTCATTGCCCTCCAGTCCCTGACAAAATCTTGGCCACCTTTGCTGGAGACAAGCACTGAGATTCAACAGCTTCAAGCATGATGAAGTGCAGTCTTGAGCCCTTGGCTTTTCTGTCTCACAGCAGGCAGGACCTGGCCTCCTGAAAAACAGAAAAGCATCTGGGAAGGCCACATCCCATGAAGACACCCTCTGGGTGCCCAAAGGATAGAGAAAAGCCTGATTTCTGTAGGATACCCCTGCTCAGCACTGTCTGAGGAAGATGCTTTCCTTTCCCCAGCCCCCACAGCCTTACTGGGGCAAACAAAGGACCCGGGGCAGAGCAAGAAGCACTTCCAATACAGGAGATTAGCCTGAGCATCCTTGAACCATGAGCTTCAACCTGTCAGAGCCCTGCTAGAAGGCACCAACCCTATGCATTTCCACACTCATCAGCAAAAGCAGCATATTTTCAGGTGTCACCTCTCTCCTCTTCCTTCTTAGCACTGGAGCTTTTGTGTGGCATCCGAAGGGGAGAAAAATAATGGGGCCATCAGCAGCGAGCAAAAAGCATCGAATAACCTCCACTTCTTTTCAACAAGCTCCAGTTGTTGCTTTACAAGTGTACTCCAACCCCAGCAAGTGCCAAACAAAAGCTCCCCTCTCCTCCTCCGTGCCTGTTAAACAGCCTTATTATTTCAGGAAGCTGCATCTGCTGGGTAGCAGTCGTGATTACCATAACACAGGGGCAGGATTTGGCCTGGCTGCTTCACCCTTAGTTCTGCAACAGGCAAGAGTGTTGGGCTGGTTGGAAAATAAAGTGCAAAATAAAAGAGAGGAAAGAACCAAACAAAACAAAACCCCAAAAAAAAAAAAAAATTGAATGTATTAAGTCACTTTTCTGGCTGCCACCCAAGCAAACAGATGCAGGTAACAGAGAAGATGGGGGAGATTGTTTCATTTTCTGCTCTGAGCAACAGCTTCTGTTGCTGGGTAAGGGAGTGGGAGGGACATGCAAAGGCTAGAGGTTTCATGTGAGCCCAAGAAGCAAAAGAGGCATTTCTCATGGTACATGGAAGTTGAAGAGCCTTTTCAGGAGCCTGTTTCTGGAGTCTTGAAGGCTGACAGCCATGGTAGGATGCTATCACTGCTAAACTGAGTAACATGAAATGGGGACAAGAAGCCAGGGCTCCCACGGGAGGCACAGGATGCATAAGAAAGGGCTGAACAATGCTGAGCCATGCTGTTGTGTCATGGGGGCTGATAAAAAGCTGCCCTCAAATTCAACCTTGAATAGGTTTTGAGGACAAAATGTGAAGACCCCTGAGAGATGCTTTTGCCTGGGACTGAGGCAGAAAGGCTGTTTCCAGGATTGAACAGGCTATTAATTTTTTTTTTTGTTTTGTTTTTTGTTGTTTGGGGTTTTTTTGTTTGTGCTTTTTTAAGTAAACACTAGCAGGGCATTGGCAGAGCCAACAGCATTCCCAGCAGGAAGCACAAGCCTTCACAGGGTCACCTTGTCCCTGCCAAAACCCCAGAAGACTTGGCAGCCTGTGCTCCCTTTACAGAGCCAATGGGGAGTCAGTGACCACAGGCACAGAGCCCATCACCCCCACAAGGATCTGCAGGGCAACACAGAGACCTCCAGGACCTGGATGAGCTGGAGGGGAACAACTGTCCAAAGCTTCCTACTCCCAAGGTACCAAACTCTTCAGGAAAATAGCTTTGGTGTTCAAATAGAGTGGGTTTAGCATAATGGAATGAGCCACATTTAAGTAGTGGATTGGCAGTGTCGTGTTAATGGTTGGAATTGATGATCATAGAATCACAGTATGCATTGGGTTGGAAGAGACCCTCAATGGTCACCTTGTCCAGCCCTCCTGCAGTGAGTAACTAGAGAGGTCTCTCAGGATCCCATCAGATTTCACCTTGACTATCTCCAGGGATAGGGTCTCCACCACATCTCTGTGAAACCTGTTCCACTATTTCCCTACCTTTATGGTAAAAAACTTCCTCCTTATACCTAACCTAAACCAGCCCTGCTCTAGTTTGAAACCATTGCCCCTTGTCCATTCCAACCTAAATGGTTCTGTAAGTGTTGGTCTGTGGTAACCTCATGGAAACCTAATCAGGGAAAGGAGAGGAAAAGGGAAAAGGGAAAAGGGAAAAGGGAAAGGGAAAGGGAAAGGGAAAGGGAAAGGGAAAGGGAAAGGGAAAGGGAAAAGGGAATGGGAAAGGGAAAAGGGAAAAGGGAAAAGGGAAAGGGAAAGGGAAAGGGAAGGGGAAAGGGAAAGGGAAAGGGAAAGTGAGAAACGGGAAGAAGGGAAAGGATAGCCTTTAACACATTTGGAAACTCCTCTTGACAGACCCAGCTTCCCCAGCTCCTCACCCTGGCGCTCTCCCGCATCAAGCTCTGCGCTCCCGCGGGCCGGGGCCGCACAGAGCGGAGTCGGCATGGCGGGGCATGGGGACGGCGCCCCCTGGCGGCCAGGTGCGACACGGCGGTCTGCGGGCCAGCAGCCGGCGGCGGTGGCCGGGTCCGCGGCAGCGGCGGCGGTGGCGGGCGGGGAGCAGGGGCCTCGCCGGCTCCGGCTGCAGCTCCGGCTCCGGCTCTGGCTGCTCAGCGCTGGCAGGAAGCGCTGGTGCTGCGGTCGCCTTTGATCTGCCGTTTATCTGCGACAAAGGGTTCCCCGAGACCTGTTCAAAGGAGGCGGCTGCTTGAGGAGAGTGCCAGCGACCGCCTCGGCTTAGAGATGGGGAGAGAACGGAACCCCCCCGGGCCGTAGCGCTGCGAGAACATCGACGGCGAGCTCCTGCTGGAGAGCAGATTTAAGCACACAGGATGGTGGCCATGGATGTCACCATCCTTGGGCCAACGTCACCTTGCTTGGGACCATATCACTGTTGAAGGGGACAAAACATGCCTCTGCTCACATGGCCCTCGCACTGTCTGCCCAGAGGGCTGTGGAGTGTTTGGCCGCTCCCCAACCCTCCCATGTCTGCATGTAGCAAGATAGAAGGGAGCAGCTCAGAGCAGGGACGGAGACGCCTGGATGGTGGCTCTAGGAGACTGGGCACACAGCCCTCCCACCTAGTGTCAGCTCAGATAGGGGCAACGGCTCTGGTCACTGGGTGAGCCCAGCCATTCCTGCTACCACAAATAACACCATGGGAAAAGCATCTGGTACCTGCTTGTAACGATTTGGTGCTGCCTGATCCTAGAAGAAGGGGAAAGGCAGCTCAGAGTTTGCTAGGATGCCACAGGGAGAATTTTGGGAGTGATTCCTGCTGATGAAACCAAATTCAAAAGCACCCTGGTGTTTTATAGAATGATGACAACCAGCAGAGCAGTGTGCAAGGGGCAGGGGACACACATGTGTGTGCATGTCGTGGGTCTGGATGACCTGAAGACACATTCAGGGGTATGTGTTCACATCCAGCCACATACGTGTACTTAGGACCATGTCCTAAAGAGATGCAACCATGGATGTGCCCATAGATGTGGGACATGCAAAAGTGAGCCTGTGTGTTTGTGACCATGTTACTGCACCATGACACATGTAGAAGCATGTGGGCCTTACATTTGCAGCATGCATGCTTCCCTGTTCTGTGTGTGAGCTCCTGTATAACAGGTATTTGTGGGGTGCATGTTGGTGATGTCTTGTGCATATAAGAGCCCATGCTGATGACTGCTAACACACCTCCTGTGATCACAGGCTCACAGGCTCACAGGATGTCAGGGGATGGAAGGGACCCAAAGAGATTATCCACTCCAACCTCTCTGCCAGAGCAGAACCAGACAATCTAGCTCAGGTCACACAGGAACACATCCAGACAGGCCTTGAAAGTCTCCAGAGAAGGAGACTCCACAACCTCTCTGGGGAGCCTGTTCCAGTGCTCTGTGACCCTTACAGTAAAGAAGTTCCCCCTTGTGTTGAGCTTTGTTGCTGGGTGGGTGCAAGACACAAGACTGGGTCAGTTTTGATATGTGTTATTTTGGCATATGAAGAGACATATCACTGGTGGGGTGCAAGTGAAGTGCTCTGGAGATGGGACAACTGCTGTAAAGTTTCCCCTTGCCATGTGGGCAGCAGGTGAGGCCATGGCTGCAGCCTCCAGATGTGCAGGAGGACCTTGCTTCTGGCTTTGGTGGGCTCTGGGCAAGCCCTGGAGCAGCATGGTGCTGTTCCTGCCCAGTAGCTGTGCTGTGGGTGGTGACAGCAGTGGAAACAGGACAGCTGCCAGACAAGGCTGACCTCACTACCTTTCCCAGGGACTGACCATGTCCCCAGGTATAACTCTGGGGTTAGCTGATCTAGTGCTGCCTGCCACCAGCACAGGATGACCAAGGCATGCAGGCAGCTGTGCTCTCCTAGCCGCTTACTCTGGGCTGTGATGCTTTACATTTCTGGAACCTCTTTGCTCCCCACAAGCCTAGCTCAAGGTACTGCTGGTATCAGGAAGGGCTACAGCTTGACAGCACCTCACATGAAGGTCTGATGGCTCTGTCTGCTGTCAGCTTGCCCATTTCACATGCTGCAACCGAGGATGCTCTGCCGCGGCTTTCCCAGATGCCCCTGGGCAAGTCCCAAAACCTTTCCCAGCCCAGTCAGCAAGTCTCCTCCTCCCCTCGTTGCCAGCATCCCTTAAGCAACGCAGTGCCAGCAGAAAGCTTGCACTGTACACGCCCTGAGGAGAGCAGTGCCTCTGCAGCTTTGTTGGTCTCTTTGCCAAAAGCCCTTTTCTACAGGACGCATTCCCACCTTGGCACGGGTGGGTTAAGCTGCTGCCATGCGGGACGAAACGGAGGGATGGGCAGGGAGGGGGAGGGAGCGAAGCCCCTGAATCCACCACGTGCTGCTGGCTGCTCAGCCCGGCACATCAAAGTGCCGGGGCAGTTTGAACCATACTCCAGACACTCCCTCCCATTTCCTGCTGGATTCCCGTCTCACCGCCTGCGCCCACATCAGCAAAACAGAGTGTAAAAATAGAGGCTGGGCTTCACCAAAACACAATAGTAAATTGTTCCCCGGAAAGGTCACCAGGCTGGCTGAGAATAGCTCCGAGAGCAGGGGAAAAGGAATGTCTACCAGGGGGCGAAATTGCAAGTGTTTGCTGGAGCCCTCATGGCAGGTTTCCTGCATCCTCATCAGTGGTGCAGGTCCCTGCTCCTGAGCTCCCCGACTCTTGAAGCATCCTGATCTTCTCCATCCATTTCCAGCCCCACTGAGCCACAGAGCTCTCTCAGCTTCCCCAGCACCCATTTTAGGATAGAAACTGGAAAAAAAAAACCAAACCAAACAAAACAAAACAAAACAAACTAACAAAAAAAAAAAACACCAACAAACAAAACAAAACTAATCTAATCTAAACTAAGCTAAGCTAAACTAAACTAAACCGAAACAAGGAGCAAGAAGAAACGTGAAAGGAGAGGCAGGAGGACCAGAGGATAAGAAAAGTGCTGGGAGGAGAAAGAGGATCCTGCTGACTGCTCATCTCCTCTCAGTGTGTGACAGCATGGTGTCCCTTGGGCACCACTGGCCGTCTGCAGCCTTTGTGTGGTGGTGGGAACAGTGGGGATGAGCTCCGGGATGAGGAGCATATCGAGCTGTGCCAAAGAGCCATAAATTATCCCCTCCTGTTGTCACTGGCCTGTAAGAGCGAAGAGGTGAAGCTTTCTCATCATCTGCCAGGGTGGGAATGTTTGGATCCTGTCGTTTCTGTGAGCATATTTAATTCAATAATGTGGGAATGCCCTTAATGAAGCAGGTCCTTGGTCTTGGCTTCGATGGTGTTCCCAGGCAGAGGTGCTGGTGAAGGCTGCCCTCAACATGGCTTTGCCACAAAGGCTGTAATTAAAAACAGACAATGAGACCTGAAAATAAAAGCTGCTTAAATTTGGGGTGGTTTTGTTTTCTGCTGTTTCTTATTTCATTGTCTTGGAACACACATCCCTCCCACCTTCTCTTTTTTCTTTCTTTCTTTCTTTCTGTCGTTCTTTCTTTCTTTCTTTCTTTCTTTCTATTCAATTTTATCTCCTTGCCACTTGCCCTCTGTTCTCACTCTCCAGTGTCATCTGTGCAATGGTAAGGGGTATTTTCTGCCATCAGGAGCCTGAATGTCACTGGTTTCCTGGAACACATTAGAAACATGGGTGAACAAAATGCCTTTAAATGCACCTGTTTCAAGTTTGTGAAGAAACCACTCTTTGCCAGAAAATGTTCTGCAGTAGGAGGGAGACCAGAACCCCCACACACCTTGTGATGCCACCAGTGACAGCAGAACCCCAGCCCTGGCCCAGCTNCTCCAGCAGATCACCTCCCAGCCTGTACAGGGGCAATTTGTTATTCCTCCCCAGGTGCAGGACTCTGCACTTGTCCCTGCTGAACCTCATTAGGTTCCTCTGTACCCAGCTCTCAGTCTTTCCAGGTCTTGCTGGATGGCCTCACAGCTTTCAGCTGGATCAGCCAAGCCTCCCAGCTTGGTGTCATCAGCAGACTCTGTCCCCTCATCAATGTCATTGATGAAGATGTTGAACCGCACCAGACCCAGCACTGATCCCTGGGGGACTCCACTAGTTACAGCTCTCCAGCTGGACCTGGCACCATTGATCACCACTCTTTGAACTCTGTCTTGTAACCAGTTCCTAATCCACCTCAGTGTCTGCTCTCCCATCCCACACTTTCTGAGCTTGCTCACTAGGATGTTATGGCAGATGGTGTCAAAGGCCTTGCTAAGGTCAAGGTAGACTACATCCAGTGGTCTCCCTGAATCTATCCATTCAGTTATGGCACACTATCATCCTCCCACTTCTGTGCAGTGCAGACCAGGCCACTAAGGGACTTCTCCCAACTTTCTCCTCTGTTATGCATAACAGGTTAAACTAGGTTGGTGATACATTTGAATCCACAGAGCAATGCTCATCATGACTTGCAACACAAAATGATTGCAACAACAAAAAAAAATGCCATTTGATGGGAAATTAATGATTGTTTCTATTGGAAGACAAGAATGGGAATGGCTTTCAAAAATATTTGAAAGGAAAAAAGAATAACCCAAAACCTCAGACAATATCTGCTACTTCCTGTGACATTTGCATCTTGGCAGCAGCAATGAGGTCCAGATACTCTGGAGAGTAAAGTCCTGGATGGAGGATACTCCTTTCAGTACAGTTAACATCAGGTCACCCAGATGGGGACATACCTCTAGAGCCTGTCCCAACATGCCAGCTCTCAGGGTGTCCCCACCACCAGGGTCCATCACAAGTGATATCCATTGACCATTCCACCATGGAGTGGGTGGCATCAGCATCTTCCCAGTCATAGAATCATAGAATCATAGAATCATGGAATCATGGAATCATGGAATCATAGAATCATAGAATCATAGAATCATAGAATGCTCTGGGTTGAAGGGATCTCCAAAGACCATCTAGTCCAAGCCCCTCTGCAGTCAGCAGATCATCCTCAACTAGGTCAGGTTGCCCAGATCCCTGTTGAGCCTCACCTTGAATATCTCCAGAGATGGGGACCTAACCACCTCCCCAGGCAACCTATTCCAGTGTTCCACTACCCTCATGGTAAAAAATTTGTTCCTAACACCCAATCTAAATCTACTCTTCTCTAGTTTGAAGCCATTGCCCCTCATCCTAGCACTGCAGAGCATTATAAACAGTTTCTCTCCTTCCTTCTTGTAGACCCCTTTCAGATACTGGAAGGTCATTATTAGGTCTCCCTGGAGCCTTCTCTTCTCCAAGCTAAACAAGCCCCGCTCCCTCAGCCTGTCTTTGTAGCAGTAGAGGTGTTCCAACCCCATGATCATTTTCATGGCCTTCCTCTGGACTTGCTACATCACGTCCATATTCTTCCTGTACTGAGGGCTCCAGACCTGGACAGAGTACTCCAGGTGAGGTCTCACCAGACCAGAGTAAAGTGGCAGTCCTGTATATGAGACTCAGTCTGGAGTACTGTCTTGAGCTTTAGAATCTGTAAGCACAAGAACATGAACCTCTTGGAGTAGGTTGAGAGGAGGGCCACAAAAATGATCACAGAACCAGAACACCTCTCCTGTGAAGAAAGGTTGAGAGGGTTGAGGTTGTTCAGGTTGGAGAAGAGAAGGCTCTAAGGAAAGCTTAGAGCAACCTTTCAATACTTAAAGGAGACATAGAGGAAAGATGGGAGTGATCTTTTTAGCAAGGTCTGTTTCAGCAGAGCAAGGGGTGATGGTTTAAAGCTATGAGAGGAGATGTAAGGAATACATTTTTCACAATGAGAGTGGTGAAATACTGAAACAGGTTGCCCCAGAGAGGTGGTAGATGCCCCATCCCTGGAAATGTTCAAGTTCAGGTTGGATGAGGCACTCAGTAACCTGATCTAGTTGAAAATATCCCTACTCACTGCAGAAAAGTTGGACTAGTTGAGCTTTAAAGATCTCTTCCAAACATTTTATGATTCTGTGACTCAGTATTAAATATATCTGCCTATGGTGGGGGGTTGAAACTAGATGATTTCTGAGGTCACTTCCAGTCTAAACCATTCTATGATTCTGTGATTCTATATACATACATGCAGGGAGTGGTTTGAAAACTTCACCTTGAGATATTCTTCCCTTGGCATGGCCAAGTCTGGCCACGAAGGATGTTCTAACTGAAGAAAGTAAAAAACCTTAAGAGAGAGGTGGAAGAAGAATTGTCCTGGTGATGGGAGGAGGGAGGGAGGTGTCTGGGAGGTGGAAGGGAGAGATAAACGGTGGACGAGCTATCAGCTCTCACCAGGCTGGCAGCAGGACAGATGAGGGTTAAAGCAGAGGTGCAGCCCCAGTTGCTCGACCCCAGATAAACACCCAGTGGTCACACTCCCCATCCCATGCCTTGTCATAACATCCAGGATGGAAGTCAGCCTATCTCCAGTGTGGGGGCTTTGCTCTGCCTGGCTTTGGAAGGGTATCCTGTGTCCCAGGTAGCTCCCTGCACCATGTGAGTTGGAACCTAGGAGGGGGTCCTCTCTTCTACCCATGGGGAAATGTCACCCAGAAACTTTAAAAGCTCATGGGCCACTGAGTGTGAGAGCATTTTAGCAGCTAGGCTTTTGGGGAATGCTCTTAAAAAGCTGGGAGTGCTCCAAAAGACCCTGTTTGGGTAGGTAATGACTCTGAATTAGAAATTAAAGAAAACACCTGCAGTGCCACTCCTGTTCACCTGCTGCGTGCTATGGGTATGGTGATGGCCACCATCAGCAGAGTGGTGCTGTAGTTTTACACACACACACATATATATATGTGTGTGTGTGTGTGTGTATGTGTGTATCCAATATATATATATTAAAATATATATACACATAAATATGCACACAGGTATGTCCAAGAGACCACTTAGCCTGTAAACACTTCCTAGCTAATGTTACCAGCTCAATTGGTTTTTTAAGTGTTTCTGCATATGGCTGTGCTAACAACGTTTTTCTTTGTCTTTAAAAAAACAAAACAAAATAAAATAAACCCCAAACATAGCAAAAAGTAAAGGAAAAAAAAGGGGGAAACAAAAGGAAAAAGAAAAAGAAAAGGAAAAAGAAAAAGGAAAAGGAAAAAGAAAAAAAAAAGAAAAAGAAAAAGAAAAAGAAAAAAAGAAAAAGAAGAAAAAGAAAAAGAAAAAGAAAAAGAAAAAGAAAAAGAAAAAGAAAAAGAAAAAGAGAAAAAGAGAAAAGAGAAAAAGAGAGTAAGAGGAATTACTGCCATTGCCTATTAAATTGGAATCAACCACTGCCAGGCCGTAAAAGGGAAGCAGCTCTGCCCCCCAGCAGCCCCCTCCCTGCAAGGGAGGAAAAGGCAGTCAGAGCCTTTAGGGGGCCTGCAATTAGCGTGCTGGGGGTAAGGCGGTGGTGACTGGTAACGCTCGCCTGTGGCAGGGGGATTGCTTCACCGCCCGTCTTCCTTCCTGCCAGCCCCACGCGTTCTTCCTCCCTCTTGCTCTCTCTGAAAAAGCCCTGCCCAAGCTGGACGGTGTGAGCAAAGCAAGACAAAAAAATCGGCAGATCCTTTTGGGAGGTTTTTGCTGCCCGTTTATGACTCTTGGCGGCTGGGGTTGGGCCATGCTGGCATCTTCACCCCATAGTGCCTACGAACGAGATATTGAAGTAGTGCTGGATCCGAGCAAGGAGGTGGGAGACAGGAAGTGGAGGCTGCTTTGTAAAACTTTATTTAGAAATATTCTTGATATATTCATTATATATATATATTTATATATACACACACATTACAACAAATGTGTTTTCTAAATAGCACGTCCACAGTGGGTCAAGACTGAGGGTACCAGGTCTGGTTACTTCATTTCTGCAGAAAAAATGCAGAAATCCAAGAGAAGGGTGTCAGAGAAAGGGGTAGGGCTGAAAATCCTCAAATTGGTAAGGCAGGGGTTCACTCACTCAGTATGACATTGCCCCAAAGTGCTGTTTCCCACAGAAACAGGAGGCAATGGTCCCCACGGCGAGAGGTGAAGTGGGCAGGAGAAGAGGTGGGCAGAGGACATGTACCATTCAAAGCACAATTAAAGTACAACTGTACATACCCCCAGAGACCTACAGCATGCTCTGCTCAGGGTTATGAGTAGGCATGCCTGTGCATGGGGGGTGCTTGGGGGGGTGCCACCGGGGTTGTACCATTTTGCCAACTGTTCAGCTACCAAAAGGATTGTTTAGAGTAATGATGTCGTGGGGGATAAGGAATTTCTGAGCATCAGTGATCTTTTTTTTCTTGTAATAGTTCAATTAAAAGGGTGCAGAACCCTCACCCACCCCAGCTTGGGGTTATTTCAAATGCTGAAAACCACTAATGGCTTTACCCTGTGTGACAGCATCACCCTCATTTCCCAGAGGGCTCCTATCTGTCAGCCCCCACCGCTACCTCTCCTACCCCTGGCACTTGGAGCAGCCCAAACCTCTTCCTCAGCATCTCACCATCACTTGCTGGCACCTTTGCCCTGGCTAGCCCTGGGGATAACCCCTTTTAGTAAAAACTCCCAAGAACAGGTGATCCAGACCCAGGAAGGACTTTTTCTCCTTTCCTCCAATTGAAAATGGGCACAGCTGGTGCTTTAGAAGTATGTGGGATCTACAATGGAAACCCTCACTTGGGCCAGGAACCCTTCCCAGGCAACTGATTCCACCTAATGTGCCAATCTCTGTGCCAGCCCTCCAATTATTATTTACAAAGAGGCAATAAACCAGGTGGGAATGAAAATAACAGGGCTCTGAATTAAGCCAGGAGGGGCCTGCAGACCACCTGCCAAAATCCTCTGTTTTCTTGTACCTCAGCACCCTCAAAAACAAACAAGGGCAGTGGAAATGTCCCTGCTCAAAGGACTTCTTCCCTTCCAAAGGATGTTTGTAGGTATTGGGTTTTTTTCACTGTAGTATGGTAAACGTTTCTGTGCCTTGACATCTCTGCAGAGGGAGACAATGAGCTTGGGGAAACTGCTTCATCAGGCCTGAGGTGATGAGGTGAGAGATGGGCCTGATGCAGCAATGATGGCGTGATGTGGTCATCAGCTCCCAGCCACCGCAACAGCAGCCTCCTGCTCCCCAGTCCTGTTTCCCAAATGCCCTCCTTGGGAGCAGCAGGGATCAGAGTGGTAAATATCAGATTTTGAATTTGGGAACTTGGGATTTTGAGCACTTGGAAATGGAGGCTAATCCCACCACTGCTTTTAGTACTTCCCCAGAAGATTTGGAGAGGCTGTGGGCTCCTACCAGCCTCAGCCAGACAAGGACTCTCCTAACTCTGGATTAAATCCAGCGCTGTAGTCCAGCCTATGGGCATTGGCACATCTGGACCACCAGCATTTTCATACAATAAAACCAAAAAATTCAAAGCATACCATTAAAACCTGTTTTTATAACCCTATGTACACACACACACTGTTGATGCATCATCAACTCCTTTTGCTTTTTTTGTTGCTTTTGGAACTGAAAAATCCTCCAGTCCAAGGGGATGCTTCACTAGCAAATATTTCTCCCCTCCCCCCTTTATCAATTCTGAAATTCATCTTCCTCGAGAGAAGTTCCAGCCCTACAGACACTGCTGGGAAAACTCTAAGAGACCACATCAGGCTTGGAGCTCACCCAGGGAGCATTACCAGCAGAAGAATCAGGGACTGGGAGGGCAGCAGAAAACACCTATGTACCTTTTTGTTCAGTGGATACTGCATGACAGTGTTGAACAGAAGTAATCCCATGTTATAAATACAACAACCCCAAATGATGCAAAGTTAGGTAGAAGGGAAAGAAAGGGGGGAAGAAAAAAAAAGAAGAAGAAGAAGAAAAGGAGAGAAGAGGAAATAGTCTTAATCCTTTTAATAGTTCTTTTGCTGAAGGTACTTTTTTCACCTCTTTAAAAAGATACAGTCAAAAACTCTGGGACAACAGGAACACATGGCCCCAGCTCCTGCCACAGGCTGGAGGAATGCCGCAGCACTGCAAGTTTCAGCAGTCTCCAGCGCCACACGGAGCTGGAAAGCGTCGGCGGCCTCTGTCGGCAGTGAAAGAGGAGTTCAATGCCTCAACCGGGCGACTGAAAAGCGACAGCTGTCAAACGGTTTGAAAATCCTCTAAATGCTGGAGAGGTGCTGGCCACGTCTCCTTCCCCTCTCCAGAATCACATCATGAGCAGTATGTACAATGAAGATGACTTCAACGCTTTTCTTCTTTGTACGATCACGTACCTAAATACCAAATGTCCATCTGGTTTGGTCTTGTCCTTGGCCAACACGCCAGCCGCTCCATCCCGGGCTGGGGAGGACAGGGAGCCTGAGCTCCTGGGGAAAGGCAGAATCACAAATCCCATGGGCACAAGTTCCAGCATCTGCACACCTCCCCACTTAGTACTTCGGGAGCGATGTGGAAGGTCATCACCGCTGCGCGTTGCCTTCTACGGGGAGAATGGCATGGTGGAGGCTCCGCGTGTGCTTCGAATCTAGCGCTTCGTGCTCTTCCGTGAAGCTGTCTGGACTTGCTGCTCCGTCTAAAGAGCTTCCACAGCTAGAGTTAGGTGACAACATGTCCTGCAGGAGGTCTTCCTGGACTATCCCAGAGTCTTTGTTTGCTTTACCCCTTTGGTTTCCTTCTTCTTCCTGGTCGTTGAGCAGCTTGGCAAGGAAGTTGATGTATTTCATAGCCAGGCGCAAAATCTCGTTCTTGCTCAGTTTTTTGTCAGGGGGGTGAGTGGGGATGAGCTTGCGGAGCTCTGCGAAGGCTCCGTTGACGTTCTGCTGTCTCCACCTCTCCCGGCTATTGGTAAAAATGCGGCGAACCACTTTCGTGTGAGGACCTGCAATTGCAACCATGCAGAAGTAAGAGCACAGCACAACAGGTCACTCATTACTTTGCTGAGTATGTCACCATTCCCCAAGTTAACCAAGTTATTTTAAGTGACATTAGCAAGTGCGCTGGTTTGAGGTTAATTGGAGTACTTTAATGGAGAAAATTATAGGCTGTGAAAAGAAAACGATGGTGATGTCTACTTCACTCATAGGCTTGCTGAGATGGATAAGAGCAAGAACACAAACATAGGTAAGACACTCACACACAGAGAGTCTTGTTCTCTCCAGTTGCTGGCTTGGTCTGGACCTCTCTGCTAACCTTTCTAATCACTTTCCTTCTAACCCCCCTGGCTGATCCTCCAAACTCACCTTGCATGTAAGCCAGACCCTGGGGTAAGGTAGAGGGGTGGAAAGAAGGTGGAAGGGTGGTTGGGAGCCCCTCCTGGGGACTCTGATTTCTGGGAGGGGTATTGTGTTTCTATATTATCTTTAACTTGTACATTTCTGTAACTATTCATGTCTATTGTGTATATCTCTGCTTGTACGTTGTGCTAAGCTGTAAGTAGAGCTTCAGTCCTTAACTTCCAGCTGGCTGAGTCTAGTCTGGGTGATTTTACAAAGTGGGAGGGGAGCAGGGAACTCCCAAACCATCACAGCAAGGCAGAAAACTAGTTTCCAGCTAAACAGAAGCTAACCTGATGAGCCGAAGTACCCATAATTTCTGTCCCCTCCAGTGGAAGGGATACATGAAGTTACAATTTTTTAGATGTCTCCTGAGATGTCTAAATTTAGAGGAAGACTTAGACCATGGCACACGTGCAGAAGCTTGCTGTATTTTGAAGGAATTTCAGCTCATCAACAAGGGTATCTCAGCAACAAAAGTCTTATTAAGAGCCTCTCAGACTGGGTGATTTTATTTCTATCCTGAAGGTGTCTTAAGGATCTAACATTGGGAATTAAGCTTGAGCAGAGTCCTTGGCAACTCTAAGATCCAGAGATCTTCCTTGATGTAGGCAGGACCCAGAGATGATAGAGATCATAAGGTTGCCACCAACCTTCTGGGTGGTTTGCATGAAACAAGGTGGCAAGATCCCTGTAGCCATGAGGACAGGTAGCAACGTGACCCAGGGAGTAAAATCAGAGTCCCTGTTGGGAGGGTGATCATAGGTGGAGGATGTAGCAATTTCATAGCTGACTTGAGGACCATCTGCTCTCTCTGCACATCAGTGCTGCAGGGGAAAGGCTCCCTATCTGGCACTAATTGCAGGAGCTCTAAATTGCTACAGTTGTCTGTCTGACTCAGTTACATGTGAGCTTCAATTAAATCCCTGTAATTTTACAGTCATATTCCTGATGGAATGTGTTACACAGGATGGACACACAAAACACACCAATTCTCCTTTCAGATCAGCAGGGTAACTCCTGTTGGCATGAGCAAGACTCTGTGCTAGGAAAGACCCAAAAGAATGTCTACCTGCAAAAACTGTGCTGCAGGAGTAACAATGCTGTAAATTTGCAAGTCCTTGGGAAACCAGTTCATGTAAGGAAACACTACAATAAGATGCTTTTTTTTTATTAACACCCTTCTCATTCACACCTCCAGGAGACACCAACAATGGAAGGACACAGTGATCTTATGAAACTATAGGAGAAAGACCATAGCAGAAACCACATAGGATGGGAAGCATCACATAGAGTGAAAATCATCACAAAGTATGAAGTAGACTTGCAGATATCACATTGGTGATTCTCTCCCCTGTAACCCCAACCCTGAAAAACTTGCCTAACTACTTCCTCCTGGCAGGAGCAATCCTGGGCTGTAGCAAGCAGCTTAAATCATAGTTCTGGTATCACCCAGTGAAACCAGTGCCCTGGGAGGGATTAATCATTATTCTTATAGAGCAAAACCCTTGGATGCTTTGACTGCTTCAGGGAAGCCAAACAGATGTGATTTTGGAGGCATCCAAGTCAGGTTGCACCTTGACAGACCCTACCTGTCATGACATGTTCCAGTTCATTGACCATCATCACACTTCCCTGCCTTCAGGGTCCCTTTGGTCCAGCACATAACACAAAATACCTCCCTACTGCAGGATTTGTATGGGACACATTCTCAAGTGACCAGAATAAAGCTCCCAGCTTCTCCAGCACGTGAGCAACTACACTACTCACTTTTCCTCATAGTGTGCTCAGGAGCAGGGAGTCTCCCAAAACTGCAGAGTCCCTGGGGAAAGCTGAAGGATGTTGAAATGCCAAACTCATCTGTGACTTTCAAGATTCCAGCCCAATGCTTTAATTTTCACTCCCAAACAGCATGTGAATGCCCTTTGCAGGAATTTGTGTGCACATGGAAAGGGAAGGTTTCTTGTCCCTGATGTGCACAATTCACTGTGCCATGAGGTCATAGGGAAGGTGGTGGGGACCAAGGGGACCTCAACACCATAAGGGTGTGCAGCACTACCAATAAAGCAGTGGAGAAAGTACTACAGCCTACTACAATAATACAGTGTTTTTAACACTTAATTGTTCTTTTCAGACAAGGCAAAGCAAACAGCTTTGAATCCAGAAGGAGATGCAGCCTAAAACCTTTTTATTCCCATTAAGGGTATGAGGGAAAAAAGCACTTTGGGTACTGCTTATTTAAAAAACAGGAAAAGGTCAGAAGACTTTCAATTTTCACAGGCTTCAAACCTCTATTCACTGCAAGAGTTAACTGTCAATTAAAAGGCATCTATTCATAAATACATCAGAAACCAGAAAAAAAGAGCTCTTCATTTTCACCTGGAGCACCCAAACCAAGCCCCAGTATATAGCACAAATTCTAACATCATTTGAGTTTTCAATTCCTGCATCAACTGGATTAAATATATCTTTTAGAAAAAAAAAATCATCAGAGTTTGGCCAAAATATGTCAAGCACTGGAGAAATTTAAAATGCCCCATGGCTGTGTTGTAGTAGAAGAGATTTATTTCTCCTAAAGAAACTTGCCTTGTAATTAATTCAAGCAATTGGTTGAGAATTTTTGCCTGGATTTTGTTCTAATTGATTGCCTGATGCTTTTTAAAATTGTAATTAAAGATCTGAGAAAACTTGGTACAAAGATGAGCTTCCAAAGTTCCAGGATATCCTTGCAGATACTTTTTCCTACATTTTTAATCTCCATTTCTATCTATTTTTAAATAAATTATTCAAGGCACCAAACTTTCCCCAAAATGGAAAAATAGTTTAAACTAAATAAAATAATAATTTTTAAAGGCCTTTCACTCATTTCCTATCAGAGGAAACCAAACACCAAGTGACCAGCAAAACCCTCCTGCCCTTCTGCTGGGGCTCCTCATGAGCGATGCTTTTCTGAGCTGCGATGTCACCTGGCAGGTGACCATCAGAGCCCTGAGCAAAGCCCAGCAGACTAGGCAGATGCCTCAGCATGAGATGCACATTGCTACAAATTGCTCCTGATCAAACAGCATCATCTAGTACCTATTTTTTCCCCACCAGAAAAAAAAAACTATTCTGAGGCCAGTCTAAGAAAGAGGCTGAGTCAGAACCTGCAGGATGGACCCAATCTATATACCTGCATTAAAGCACATATCCAAAAACTTGGTTACAAACAAATATCTCCAAAAACTTGATTACAACCAAGTATTTCTTCAATCCTTACTATCTAAATTAACAGCAAGTCAAAAGCTCTAGTCAGTCATCACGACTTGATGGACTTTGCACAGCTAAGCCTCTGAATCGAAGCCCAGACAAAAAGATCTTGTGCGGGGGCCTGAGACAGCCTGTGCCCCACGGGGCTGTAGGCTGAAAGGACCGGGCAGACGGAAGAGGGCAGGGATTGGGGAGAGAAGGGCTGATGAATGCAGATAACGCCTTGAGCCCATCATTCCATACCGTGTTATTTGGGAGTGATGTGGATTATGATTTGATCTGATTTAGGCTTATCCGGGGAGTAGGAAAGGGAAGAAGGAAGATTAATTGTCTGGCGATTGAAATGCAGTGTTTACAGTCACTAAAGAGAAAATACATTTCTATGGAATTCATTTGTAGAGGCTGTTAACTCCACAGATAAACGGGTCAGCCTTCCAAGCTGCAGACACCCCTCTGCCTGGGCAGCCCCATAGTCTCCCGCAGCCCACGCCTGGGAGCAGGATCCTGCCCTGCACTCCCTGCCTTCGACCCTCGAAATTATCCTGCCAGTCCAGCAGGGATGCCGGCATCTGGGATCTCCAGCCCGACACCAGGCTGTCACACTCCGGTCTGCTCTCGGGCTCTGTCACAGGGCAAAACCATGGTGTATTTCTCCACAGCGGCTGCGGGTAAACACGGAATCAAGGGTGGGAGAAAAGCTGGCAAAGGGACTGGACACCATCCTGCTGTGACCCTGCAGACCTTAGCAGGGGTTTAGCTTTTTGCTTCAAGGCAGTTTAAAAGCAAGTGGGATCTTTCTCCCCAAGGTTGTGATCTGTATTAAGATAGTCTCCCGACTGAAAAGGTTTGCAAGCACTGCACATCATTCCAATGGCCCTGATCCAGCCTCTGCACTTCAACAAAGACTTAAACTTAGTGGTTTCTTCCTGATTTAGTCTTAAAGTAATTTGCAGAACAGAGGTGCAATTAACCATACACTGAACTGCTTTGCTGTACGACAGCAAATCCACCACCACGCTTCTGGTGCTTGGACAGAGCGGATCGGGGTTCCGCTGGCACAACCTTACCGGAGGAAGCTCCTCTGCCCCTACATACATCCTATTTGCCTTTCAGGGTTTTGGGTTTTATATCCCCAGCATGTGGCATCGCGCAGCATCTTGCCCCTTTCTGCAAATCGGGACTTCCCTCCCAAGTGCCAGTGCAGAGGCAAACTGCTCTCACCATCGGTGATCTCCATCTCGTAGGGAGACGGTCTCCTCTTCACCCGATTGCTGCCGTACATAGAGAAGGAGTCCGGTTCACCAAAAAAGCCGCTGCAGAAGAAAAACGAGAGAGGCCATGAGGACGCGTCGGCATCCCCTCGGCATGGCCCGGCCCCCGAGGGAGGGAAGCGCCCGGAGCCGGCGGGAAGTCGAGCTTCTCCGTGACCGCGGAAAGAGCTGACGGCTCACGAATCCGAGCCCGACGTCGTGTGAACACACGACACGCAGCCGCCCGGGGACACGCACAGGGAGACGCCAGTCCGGTGTGGGCCGAGGGATGTGGTGGCTCGAGGCACCAGGCACAGTGGGTTCCGGGCAAAGCTTACACCCTTCCCAGCGGCTATCTGCCCCTCCAGCCCAGACCGCGTCCGCCCCACAGCCTATCCTGGGGCAGGAGCTGGCAGTGCGACTCCCTGTCCCCGCGTTCTCTGTCCCGTATTGCAGGACTCATCCGAGTGCAGGGAGCGCCCGGGTCGTTCCAGGAATCTAATCCAGTTCCTGGCCGGTACCGCCTTTCTTGAAGGACCCTTTGCTCTGCCCGGGGCATTCCTACCGTGAATTATTTTTAATTTTTTTTTTAATTTTTTTTTTTTTTCTAAGAAAGCCAATTTTTCGTTTCGGGTTAATTCCTCCCCCCTTTCTTCCTTTGAAAAGTTGCATGCAAACCCGCGATGACTAAGCGCGCCGTGGAAGGAATGCTGCTACCGCCCCCCACCCTCCCTCCTCAGCACCGAGTCCCTCAGTTGAACGGGGAACCCCTCGGGGAGCCCCGCCAGGGCTAGGGTGGGAGGCACACGGACCTGTTGATGGTGGCAAGCGGCTGGCCCAGGTTGTAGAGCATGGCCCTGCCGGGGGGCTGCAACGGGAGCGCAGGGGGACTCAGCTGTACCATGCGGGCCTCGCAGGCGGCCTCGGCTGCGCGGCACGGCTCGGCGCCCGGCGCTCTCTGCATCGCCTCCCCTGCCGCTTCCCGGCTTTTTATGTCCAGAGAGCCCCCCCGACGCACCAGCTCGATGACGGGCACGGGCACGGGGGCGGCGGGGGGCCCGGGGGAGGGCCGATCCGCCTCCTTGGACGCCCCGTTGAGCAGCAGCTGGGGGTCGGCCGGCGCCTCCATTCCCCCACGGCTGCTCTCCGGCTCGCTCGTGGTCTCCGCTTCCGAGTCGTGCCGCCGGGGAGGGCGGGCATCGCGGGGGTCACTGGGGGGCGGCGGGGCGGGAGGCCTGTCCATCGTCCTGCGGAGAGAGACAGTGGTAAGGGGTGGCCCGGCTTGAGGGGGACACTCCATCTAAGGCGCCGCCCCGACGGGGTGTGGGCGCTTCAAAAGTCGGGCTTCGAAGGCGAGAAACGGGGGGAAGCGGGGGGAGACACTAATCCCCCAAAATCCATTGGAGTTTGCCCGGGGGAGGGAGGGCAGGGGAGGTACCTATCACCCCAAATCCACTGGAGTTTGCCCAGGGGAGGGAGAGGAAGCAGTGATCACACCAAATACAGTAGACTTTGCTCGGGCGAAGGCAGGAGAGCCACAGATCACCCCAATTCCACCGGAGTCTGCCGGAGGGACGAGCCTCGGCACCACTGTGAGAGGGTCCGGGGGTTCTCGGGGTCACACATCCTAGCCGTGACGTCATGACAGGGCCGAGGTGCTCCGTGACGTCAAGGAACCCCTTGGAGCAGTGGCGCTGTGCCGTAGCACAGAGCCCAGGCCCTGCCCGACGCACTGTCCGGGGGGTAGCAGGGCCGGACCCCACCATGCTCCCTCCCGCAGCCACCCTGATTTGCGCCTCTACACGCGGTTGACAGCGGCAAGTGCAGCGAGAATGGCTCGGCCAGCATCCGTAGTGACGCGGTGTCTGGGTGTGAAATCATGCGGCCAAATTACGTCCGGGAAGGCTCAGCACAACCCTCCACTCCGTTGCGGGGGAATTTATGGCAGATCTGCGGCCCCCGGTAGTGTTTTCTGCCTCGTGGAGCTATCCCATCAAGGCCCTGCCCTCCAGCAGCGGCCGCAGTCTGAGAGGCGACCTCTTCTCCTACCGTTTTAATTCGTGATTATTATTTCTAGACCAGTGAACTATACCCAAAGCCGCTTTTTTCGGAGGGGGTTAAAGCAGCCCGTAGCGAAGTCAATACCCTCTCTCACTCGTCGCCGCAGGAAGAAGGAAGGGGCCCGGCGAGGAGCAGCCCTCCGCCCGCGGCCGTCATTGTCCCGTTTCTGCCGTAGAACGAGTACTGTCTCGACAGGCCACCTCGAGCCGAGGGCAGGCAGCGATATCGCGACTATTGTCACGCTGTTTCCCCCACACCTCTTCTCGTTCAGTTTTGTGGGTTTTTTTCTCCTATAAATAAGAGCTTCCGCGGAGCAGGGAGCTGCCACAAACCAGCTCTCCTCCCCATCCTGCTCGCTACTTTGCCTTGGGTTACATATATATATATAAAAAACAGAATTATATATGTAATTTTTTTTTTCCGTTTCTGTTGGGCTGAATTGTGAGAGAACACCCATTTTTTTGGCCACATCTCACCAATCTCTCTTAAAAAAGAAAACCCACACCAAACCAAAACAACCACCCAGCCTAAAGCACAAGCTCTCTGCCTCTCCTCCAGCCTCTTCCCCGCCAGCCTTCTAGAAAGAAAAAATCTAATTGCCTATTCCGATATTGTATAGGAAGAGATTACTCACATGTGTCATATTTAAGTAGGGACACCGCAAGTCTCTCCTGTTTCAACAAAAGCGCTCTCAGTGTCAGGCTGAATTTACTCCTCCCACCTCAAGGTACTTACGACTTTACAGAGAGGAAGGACACCCGCATCGGGATAAAACTGCTAAATCCTGGGAGGAAGAGAAGGGGGTGGGGGGGACAAGAAGAAGAGAGGGTGGATCTCGCGGGCCCGGATTGCCAGAGATCAGAGGGGTGCAGCGGAGAGTGAAGGAGGGTACGGCACCCCGGGGCGGCCCCTGTTTAGAGGGGACAGCGGCCACCCCCAGTGTTCCTCCTGCGCTGCGCAGCCGTGAGCCACCACCTCGCACACGGGGCCACCAGGCGCGGCGGCCACGGCCCGGCAGAAAAAAAAAAAAAAAAAA